>BLSH010160854.1:1216731-1245705 GCA_018402905.1 Glandirana rugosa | reverse complement strand
CTATGTGGAATTATTTTAACCTTACCAACCACTATAATTGAAGGCTAAACACCGTGTAATCATATACACTCCCCCCTTTGAAAAGTTCTACCCACCACTGGTACCGCCGGTAAAACTTTGGTTGAAAACAAAAAAGTTATCCTTCTCCCAGTACACTGTGTAGTTGTGGGAGAAGAGGGTTGCATTGACAATCCAACACAATGGGCAGCACATTGAACACATTTTATAAGTGGTCAGAAACTTGTAAATAACTCATGAAATAATAAAGTTACATTAGAACCAAGCACACCATTGTTTTTCTTATGAAATTCCCAATAAGTTTGATGTGTCACATGACCCTCTTCCTATTGAAAAAACAAAAGTTGGTTTCAAAATGGCCGCCATGGTCACCACCCATCTTGAAAAGTTTCCCCCCTCACATATACTAATGTGCCACAAATCGGAAGTTAATATCACCAACCATTCCAATTTTATTAAGGTGTATCCATAGAAATGGCCCACCCTTTACTTTATCAGATTCTGAAATTTCCCAATTAATGACTTCCTTTCAATATTCTGAATGGAATACCAAGGCAAACTTAAATAACCGGTTGGAAAGATTAAAGAGCTAACAAAATCATTCTCCACATTTCTCAACTCCTACCCCTTGTGAGAATACGGAAACGAAACTCTGATACTTATACTATAAAGCTATCATCCACAATCTAATAATACCTGAGATAGCAGTTGTTGAAGTTTTTTTTTAGATTTATTTTTATTCAATTTGATTTATTTTGTTTTCTCTTTTATTAAGAGATATTTTAGGAAAATCTCTATTGATACAAGTAAGGATGTTTTCTAAGTCAAAAGACACTTCCACAATGGATACAGCCCTCTTTCCCTGGCTATTCCAGGTTGAGTCAGTGTAATAAGCAAGGTGTGAGGAGCCACCATTTAAGACGTTTTTATTCATTTTTATATCAACATGGAGAGTTGATGATATGCATGTTTTGTGAGTATTTTAATCCCTGTGTACAGTTTTAAAAACAATTGTAGCAGAGAGCACTATGGTTTACCTTTGTCATTTTATGGCCACACATGACTGATCAAGCCCCCAAGAGGAGGTCAGTGTGATCCAGGCACATCGGGAGGAAGATTCATCTCCTCGTGGCAGTTTGAGAGTTATGACATCGGCGGGTATGACTCTGTTATGGGGTCCCTATTCTAAGGATGAGGCCAGCATGATCCAGGTTCATTTGGAGGAAGATTTTCCATGGCAAATCCTGAAAGACGATAAACCAGGCGTGTATGACTCTGTATTGGGGTCACCATTTGTAGGTTAGCAGGCAATTCTACTAGAGGCGGTGGTCATTGAAGTCACTGGATATTATGAAAATATTGATTCTATGAACTATTATTTAACTTTGCACTACGGTGGAATTTTTACAATATTTGGACCCTATTTATAGCTTTTTTCACTTAGGTTGCACTACACAATTTTTGTTGCTTATTAGTATTATAAGCAATACGTAGGGTTTTTGACCTTTGGTTTCTATTTTTTATCAGAAGTTTAGTAAAACAAACTAAATAGGAACATCGTTTGTTTATGTTCTTTGACTTGGCAAATTCAAGTCCTATTATTTCTTTTCTTTCCTTTTCTCTTATTTAACCACTTTAGCTCTGGAAGGATTTACCCGCTTAATGACCAGGCCATTTTTTGCAATACGGCATTACATTACTTTAATTGACAATTGCACGGGCGTGCGACGATGTGCCCAAATAAAATTGATGTCCTTTTTTTCCCACAAATAGAGTTTTCTTTCGGTGGTATTTGATCACCTCTGAGGTTTTTATTTTTTTGCGCTATAAACCAAAAAAGACCTACAATTTAAAAAAAACTATATTTTTTACTTTCTGCTATAATACGTATCCATAAAGAAAATGTGAAAAAAATGAATTTCTTTATCAATTTAAGCCAATATGTATTCTACATATTTTTGGTAAAAAATCCCAATAAGTGTATATTGATTGGTTTGCGCAAAAGTTATAGCGTCTACAAAATAAGGGATAGATTTATGGACTTTTCATTTTTTTTTATTGTTTTTACTGATAACGGCGCGATCAGCGTTTTTTTAGCAGGACGAATCTGGTTGACAAATCAAATCACATAGATAACAAAAACTGACAGGGTTATAACCCTCCCTTACGCTATCCAAAATAAAAACAGGTTTGGTCCCTAATTTTGCTTTAATAATTCTTTACACTATTATTAAAAGGAACTGCAATCTGCTCACATAATTTTTAATAAAAACATCTTTGCCATTCTGAAGCTTCCCTCCAACCACTTTGCATATTATTTTATATATATACTGTGATTCTATACTTGCCAAATATGCTGCAGAAATCTCCACCCACTGAGTCTGGCTGCAATCATTTTAACTGTGGGCAGCTGAAGCTGCTGTCTGTTCTCATCCTGGATTTACACACAGAGGCTCACCTCCAGCTCTGCAGCTCTTATTGGCCCTATTATTACTCATCCCCCCTCCCTTCCTGGCAAACTCTCACGAGAGTGAGAGAGAGAGAGCTGTGCATGATGTCAAATGCTGAGGCTTTTTTCCAGACAAGAAACAGGAAGTGGGCTGTATAAGGTATTTACTGGCAGGAAAAAAAAACGTTTCACTATCCAAAGTTAAAACAACAAGGGCAGAGGATTAATAGATGGAAATATGAAAAATGACTGAAGTTCCGCTGTGTTACTAAACCCACAACAGTAAAATCGGTCTATATATGCAGTAAAGCATGCTTGTCATACTCACTTTGGAACTTAAGGGGTTAAGCCTCTGCATTGTGTAAAAAGGCAGTGTTCGATAATGCATGCACAGATCCTCCCCTTCTTGCATTGTCCCCAAAACATGTCCAGATAAGACAGAGTTACTGGAGTCAGGCTGCACATGCTCAGTTTGGTCTGTATTCCTGAGAATTTTTTTGTTCTTGGGAAAGTGCATGTAATCAGCACAGGGACAATCAGCACTGTCCAGACAGAGGGTCAGGGGTCTTGTATCCTGATAGGACAGCCAGTGAAGTGTGAAAACTCCTCCTAAAAGCTTTAACCAGGCACTGATAGAAGTCACAAGACTGTTATATACTGCTGATGAGAAAAGGTATTTAGCAGTTATACTTAATTAAATAATTGCATTTCCATGTGCTGTCTACTGTGGGAGACCAGATATAGTGAATGCAGGCTCTAGGGTTTAGTAACTAAACTAGTAACTAAGCAAAAGTAAATTGGGATTTTAGATCTACTTTAAAATGTCTGTTTTGGCTGAACTGGTCCTTTATTGTCTTTCCTGGATAATGTTTCTTTACCTAACGAGCAAGAGTTCAAAATTCATATGCCCACCACAGTACTTATACTTGTACCTAGTAACACTCAAAAAAATCTTGAAAGGATGATATAAAAAACAGAGATTTATCACAATGACAAGAACCATGGATGTGGCATCCTCTGCTTATTGTAGCTGGTAGAAGGGGATTGCATTATGAAAAAATGCCACGGATGCTTGTACATTATTGCATTTTAATCATTTCAAGCTTAGACCGTTTCATATTCTGGAACAAACACTACTTTTTGCCATTAAACTGTGTAATTGAGAGCACAATGATCATGATCCCTTTCATTTTCCCAGGAGTTCTCTATTCAAGCATAGAAACAGACATTTTCTATCCCATTTAAAGGAGAACTCCACTTTATTTTAGAGGACTGGAGGGACAAAGCAAAGCCAATGTGATAATTCTATAATCCAAAGTCTTATTTTGAGCAGTTCCTTATCCTGCCTTCTCGGTACCTGTAAAATTCTATGCATGTGATGCTGTGTTTCAGTTAGAGCTATAGGTTGACAAAAACTGAGAAGTGTCTTGATGATCGACTGTGGGTTGGTGAGTTGATGGAAATATCAGTTATAAGCTATTCGTGTCACACATATGATCATCATATCATTATTCCAGTACAGAGAATTCCAATCCATATTCCTAGCTGAACTATAGTAAATTACATCAAATAGATGTGCACGGTATATAGGTGATTAAGGTGTTTTGGCTGGTGTCAATAAAGTATATGTTAATGTTAACAGTAACTTAATGACATTTAATTTAGTTTGCTAAAGCATGGTGTATCAATAAAGGACTATTGTTCATCCCTTTTTTTTATCATTAGTTGCATCTCGGAGCTTTTGATCTCCTGCAGCCACTTCCTGTCTACAGTATATGCATGCATTTCAACATTGACTGCGCATCATTTCTAAGCTTGGGTTTCCTGATGGGGACAGCAGCAGATCATGCCTGCATAATGTGCATTGAAACAGCCCCTTGTAGTCTCAGTTGTTAGTCCATGTGACAGAGTCAATTGAGCCCAGATTTACACTGATGTATGGTGTGAATGTGTGCAAAACCGTATGATCAGGAAGCACACAAAAATTGGTGGTCATGCTTGCGGTGCCATTCATTGTTAAAGGCACCCCAAATACACCAAGCAAGAAGCTATTTTGGAAAGTACAGGAACATGCAGAAAAATGCACAGTGAGGCTCCTTGCATACTGGGCTGTTCAGTTGCAAAGCATCCCTCCCATCGCTTTAATGCCTGCAGGCAGCCTGTCAAAGTCTATGGTAAGCTGCAGCTGAATGGGGATGAACCTCCTGGGTTTTGGATCCCCATCCCTGAAACAACAGGGCCCTAAAATTTGATACTGCTCGGGACATTGTTCAACCCCTTCTATCCATAACCTGCCATAAAATACAACAGAAAAGGGTGGGGCAAGTAGGATTTTATTATTTTTTTTTATACACGTTTTTATTTGTTTTTGATGATACAAGCCAAAAAAGAATACAGGCGGTCCCCGAGTTACAAACAAAATAGCAACTGTAGGTTTGTTCTTAAGTTGAATTTGTTTGTAAGTCGGAACGGGTACATTTTTTAAGTGTAGCTTCAGCCAAAAAAATATTTTTAAGCTTTTTGTATAGCATAGAGAAGGATTAAACACCCCTGTAATGTTTGTTTTGCTGTCTATATTTATGTTCAGAAGATTTCACCTCACTTCCTGTCCCAATGACAATTGGATTTTTGAAAAATTTGAGTTGTTGTGGAAACAAGGATTGGTGATAAAGCATCAGTGGAGACACCATTTTCCCATAATAACTCTTACAGGAGTGAATTTCCCTTCCTAGGGGTAGATCTCCCGTCACTTCCTGTTGTCTCCCTCCGTTTGTAAGTAGGAGTCGTTCATAAGTCGGATGTTTGCAACTAGGGGACCGCCTGTACATGGACATTAACAACCATACAAGTACAAGACTGTCAATAGACAAAATAGACAAAATACACATCCGCACTACCTGAACCCCCCGCCCGGATCTTATTTACACCTCTTTATACCATTTTCATTCATTGTATGTTCACAGGTCTCCTATCAACCCTAAGTTGAGCTAATACAGCATCTCTACTTTTGCCCAGAGAGTGGACCACCTTTATATTAGGAGATAACCTAAGGCTCTTCAGATAATTGTAGCCATACTATGTTTGGCCAACCATTTTCCCCATATAACTACAGGCGGTCCCCGAGTTACAATCATCCGACTTACAAACGACTCCTACTTACAAACAGAGGTAGACAACAGGAAGTGAGAGGAAATCTCCCCCTAGGAAGGGAAATTCACTCCTGTAAGAGTTATAATGGGGAAAAAGGTGTCTTCACTGAAGCTTTATCCCCAATCCTTGTTTCCCCAACAACCCCAAATTCTCAAAATCCAATTGTCACAGGGACAGAAAGTGAGATGACATCTTCTGAACAGGGGCAAATACAGCAAAACAAATGTTACAGGCGTGTTAACCCCTCCCTATGCTATCCAAAAAAAAACGTAAAAATTATTCTTTTGGCTGGAGTTAAACTTAAAAAATTTATCTGTTCCGACTTACATACAAATTCAACTTAAGAACAAACCTACAGACCCTATCTTGTTTGCAACCCAGGGACTGCCTGTACAAGTCTTTCTGCTGCGGACGGGACTTGTAGTTCATTTATTCACCGAATGAATAACATGGCTGTGCCTGAAGAACCCCCACATACTGTCTCAGGGAGTGGGCTCTTGGGGTGAACAGAAGCAGATGAACATACAGGTGTAACATGTTCCTAAAGGTGAACGTAGCCTTTAGAGCAGCCTTTTTCAACCCTTTTAATTGAGGAACCCTTGAAATAATTTTCATGTCTCGGGGAACCCCTGCTAAATTATTATTCTCTAGCTCATGGCACATTTATGTGGTCAGAAAGTTGTAAATATTATATTACAAAAAGAATAAAGAATGTAGTGTATGTAGCATATTCGAAATCCAGAGCAGATCACTTTTTTAAACACTTTCCTGCTCTATAAAAATAAAATGTTTCAGTAACAATCATGAAAGTGAACAAATAATAATAATGGCCAGAAAAGAAACACCAATGCTTAAAATGATAATATCACTGACATTGGTGGTCAGTGGAAAAGTGCCTTCTTGGTAATTGCTGTTATGGTCCCATCCATTGATGGCCAATGGGAGAAACACAGTGGTCAATGGGAAGAGGACACTCATTGTTGACTTGGGGGATAACTGCCCCCTTTATACACAGCTAAAAAGATAATTGATATTAGTGGTTACTGGGAGCTAGAAACTCTTCATTGCTTAAGGAACCCATAGCAATCTCTGGAGAAACCCCAGGGCTCCCTGGAGCCCTGGTTGAGAAACCCTACTTTAAAGTCTCCATCATTCCCTGGGTGTTTATAGGCACCTTTTCCGTAGTCACTATTTCCTGGCAATGTTGCTACAGACACAACAGGGAATTAGGGCACCCCTTTTATAGACACTTTTACCACCGAATCTAGTACAGATTATGATAACTATAGCAGGATGCAGAACTCCCAATCAGTTCACCATCACAACTTTGAGTTGATGACATTTCTGGCTCTCCTTGCACTCCCTCCAACCTCAACCTTCCTTTAATTGTGTTATTGTATATAACCAAAAATATCACCTGGCTATGGATTCCCAGCTAGTTAAAGCATACCCAGTCTGGGCACAGGAGGATCATGTACATAATCTGGTGACCACTGACTCAGGGGAGATAAGGTTATTAAAAATAGTCCCCGGTGTTATAAGAATGGTTACATTTCCTTGGAAATACTTTTACCATATTCTAGTCGTTAGTGGGGTAAAATTTTCATTCTTTTTTTGCAAATTCGAAGGAGCAGGATGGAAAATGTTTCCCAAACTTACAAATTTCAAACAGTGTATATAGGATTTGTTCCAGAAAGTCCATTTGTACCAAAATTGAATGTTAAAAGCAAACACAACTTTGAAGTACTTTGGACTGCCATTTGTCAGGTCATCATACTTTCTACTTGTTCTACTAGAACAGATAAGGCAGTTGTGTACAAAGGCTTGATTTCCTGCTATTAAGTGGTTAAAGTGATTGTAAACTCTAATTTTTTTTCCTATTACAAACATGTTATAGTTACCTTCCTCTGTGCAGTTGGTTTTGCACAGAGCAGCCCGGATACTCTTCTTCTCGGTTCCCTTTTTGCTTCTCATGGCCCCTCCCTCCTATCAAGTGCCCCCTCAGCCAGCAGCTTCCTATAGGGGCACCCAAGCCAATTCAGAGCTCCATGTATTGATTCAGATACGGAGCCCCGCCCTGCCCCCTCTCTCCCCTGATCGGCTGACTGGCGTTGATTGACAGCCGTGGGAGCCAATGGCACCTCTGCTACGTCTCAGCCTATCAGGAGGAGTGTCCCGGATGGCTAATAAACTCGCAGACATCACTGGAGAGAGATGGGGCGCAGGTAAGTAATTGTGGGGGGTGCTGGGGAGGCTGCTAAACACAGAAGGTTTCTTAAAAACCCTTCTGCCTTTACATCTCCTTTAAAGCGGATGTAAAACTCAGTCTTGAAATCTGAACAGAGCACATATATCTGTTGTGTTAACTTATCTCTATCCAAAGCTCTTAGTGTGGTTTCTCTCTGGTGCTTTATTCCTCTGTTATTAGCATAAGTCACTTCTGAGAGGTTTTCTGACACATAAGATAAATTTGTGACGGGAGGAAGCTCAGCACAGAGCTTGTCTATTCAGGACACAGCTCTGTATCCCTTCCTTCACTCCTGTTTGCTGTGTGGAAAGGGGGCGTGTGCCTTTCCTCCAATCAGCTCTCACACAGTCTAACTGCAGCTCTCCACCCCCTCCTCTGTGATACTAGCAGATGGAGAAGGATTTTAACATGATTCTGCCCTTATGAAGGAGTGTAGGGAAGAGAAGATATACGAGAGGGTTTACAATTACTCTAATATCTCTTGTGTATCTGAACAATAAGATACATTTCCCTCCAAAGACTGTAAAAAATAAAACATTTTTCAGTTAAAGAAAACTTATCCTGGGAGAAAAACAGGTCCCTTTAGACATGCTATTAACCTAGTTTTCACTCCAGCCCAATAGCGTCAACACTTTCTAACTAACGGCAGCTTACATATTTATGTCTGTATAGTTGCCCTTTAAATAAATTGGAGATCCTAAATTCTAACTGTTTTCCTGTGACGTGCCAGCAACCACGCAAACATGTAATCATTTGGAATCCCATGTAAGTGTCTTCTGCCTTTATTACAGTTTGAAGGCTGCAACAAGGCATTTTCAAGGCTGGAGAACCTGAAGATTCACCTGCGAAGTCACACAGGGGAACGTCCTTACCTGTGTCAGCACCCCGGCTGCCAAAAAGCGTTCAGTAACTCCAGTGACAGAGCAAAGCATCAGAGGACTCATCAGGACACAGTAAGGGGGATGTAGAAATGGACTGGGGAGGGGGTTGAAAGTGTGAGTGCTGCTGAATGAGTAGATAGTGAATGTAAATCTTTGGTCTGTTTGATTTTTTTAAGTATACAAGTGAATGTGATCCAGTTAATGTAAAATATTGTTAATGTCTGCAAAACCTTTTTTTTCCAGAGCCAGCAGAGGTTGTTTGAAAACTATACATTTCTTACATGGCTTATCTTGTAATTGATTTTTTCTCAGCAACCATTTAGTATGAACGCAGACTGAACAATCTGACAGATAATTATTAGAAGAAAAATATGCTCTTTAAATTTGGTCTGATAAGCAATTGAAAAAGATTGAATATCAAAACAAAATACTTTTATGAATGTATTTATTAATGTATTTTATGAATACAATTCAACATCATCGCTCATGGGGCCCCATACAGCCTACCTGACAAGGCCCCCCAAAAAAATATCACTAAAGATAAACTAAGATCATGATTGGCGGCTGAGAATACAACATAACTTACAAAATTCCTGATAAATGTAAAAGATAAAACTGTATTGAGTTAATAAATATTGCTTTGTGTGTGACTGAGGTCCTGACAGGGGCGGCCCGTCCATTAAGGGCGCACGGGGGCCGCCCCCTCTGTCCTCGCCACCTCCCTATATGCTATGGATAGATTTATGCATAGCATGAATCTATCCATGGCCGCCCGCGACCAACCCCTATTCATTACCGTGAATTACCGCTGCAGGGGGTTTCTTTGAAGCACCTCATTAGAGTTAGAGACGCGTCGGTATGTTACCGGTTTCCCGATTGACGGAGAAGACAGGCGATCCTATTGGACGCCTTTCTCGGAGGATGAGGGGGATGCACGGCCGAAGCCAAGCTGCTCCCCGCTTGCCGGACACTGCTCGCTGCCTGCCTGCTGTCCGCCCGCTCCTAGATGGGGTAAGTGCGGGACTTTGATGTCCCAACTGCCCTGGGGCGGTTACTGTCAGTGCCGCGAGCCCCGCGGCGGGGGGGGGGTAGATGGATGGTACCCCTCTGGTTGTAATATATACCCCTCTGGTGATGCTGTATATACTCCTATCTGGCGATGCTGTATACCCTATCTGGTGATGCTGGGCTGTATACTCCTGACACAATGGGTGGAGTCTATAAGGGGTGGGAAGTGGGAGGGATAAAAAAGGGCAGGGTCTGGCACCCCGCATCCTAAAATTTCACGAGTCGCCACTGGGTCTTGGGGCTTATCCACATGGGCACTGTGGCCTGTACAGTGTGAATCAATGTTTTTTATGAGGCTGGAGCTGCCTGGAGCTGTGTGCAGGCAGCCTATGTTACGCTATGGGGACACAGCAGCTATACAAACACAGTCACAGGTCTTATTTTGACAGGTGTATGGATGCAGGTGTATGGCCACGAACACAGCCACAGCCACTCACATACACCTTCACATCTGTCAAATTAGGACCTGTGGCTGTGTTTGTACAGCTGCTGCCAACACACTATTCCCAACACACATGTTCCTGTAGAATTGGCTGTGTGTATAAGTGGGTGCTGAAGCGACCACCAGCTGGAACTATGAATAGTCAGAGCTGGAAATGTCACCAACACACCATGAATCTCCAGAATGGGTCTGAAGCTTTATTCAGCGATCGCATTGTTATGGCAAATTGCAAACAGCTATTAGCTATAATCATGTGATCGCTGAATAATGCTTTGGCCCCATTCTGGAGATCCAGAATGGTGACATTTCTCGCTCTGTACAGCTGCTACGTCCCCCTAGAGAAACAAGCAGCTCCAGCCTTGAGGATGTGTGAATAAGCCCCTTATTTTTTTAAACACTATATATATTTTTTTTTACACAGACCTGTTGTGGGATCTTTGGTGAGATACCAGGGCTCTAAACAGACCCCTGATATTTCACTTTTGGGTCACAGAAAGTAATCTTCCCCTGCAGCCCCAGCTGCACTGCAGATAAATAAACAGGAGACACTCTATACAGAGGCTCCTGTTCATTCATAAACTGAAGCATAGTAAACACAGTTTACTATGCTCCATTTATGAATGATCATAGTGAGTGATTGGTGCCGATCACTCACTGTGTTCATTTAGGAAAGCAAGGGGCCGGTAAATATGATATAGTTACCACCCCCACCTGCTCGCCACCCTGAAGCTACCCTTGTGTGCCTGCAGCAGCCAGCATGTGGGAAAGAAGGGAAGCTGACAGCTCTGGGGGGGGGGGGGGGAGGAACACACAGCATGGGACATACAACAGGGAGGTCCAGGCAGCGGGGGGAAGAGGATGTAGACAAAGTGTGATCGGTGAGTGTATAAGGAAAAGGGAATGTGGCACTGCCTGTATGTGAGTATGTTAGCAGTGAATACAAAAAATGCAAAAAAATGCAGTAATGTGAAATTAATTAAATTAAATAAATTAAGGCACAAATGAATGCAATAATGTGCAAATCACTAAAAAAATGCATAAATTCAAAAAAGTGCAAATCACAGACAACAGCCTTACATGTTCGGAAGCCATGAAAACACTGCTTTAAATAGCAGAAGCAATGGAAGACTGGCCATTATTTCTATGCCATCCCAGGCCCCCAACGTTGTGCAGAAACAATACAAAGATAACACATTCTTCCAAAGTGAGCCATAGCAGGAAAATCCAAGCCTTGTGCAAAAATGAATTATCAACATGTCCTTAAGGAGATGAGCTATATCTATGATGAAAGGAGGGGTCCTTGTAAACAGCAGACGAGGTGCAAAAATCGCCAATAAACATGCCCAGGTTCATGTGTAGTGGTTATATACAGCTGGTTCTTGTCTCTGGAGCACAAATTACATTTACTAGTTGACATATTCACATAATTAAACAAAAAACAGTTCTCACGGCACACCCACTTAGACATTTGGCCCGAATATTAATAGTGACGACTGTGAGAACATTTTGCATAATGCAGCTAAATATGCAAATTATACACAACAAAACAATAAAAACACGAATAAAATCAAAGTAAAACACATATTTATTCATTCCATCTTTTAGAGAGCTTGGCTGGGTGTACACCAAAATTATACCCGAGCCAAAAGAAAAAAAAAATGAAAAAGTTTAGAAAACACGCAGAGTTCTGTTACCTGATAGATGTTGGCTCGGTACACCGGTAAACATAGTGATGTGTAATACAATATGTTGTTTTGTGTGCCAGTGTACGTAATGGTTTGTAGTTGTTGTAACTGTACGACTGATTGACTGGCGAAAATGTAGAAGGAAAGTACCTTAAATTATACTTAAATACTTAAATTAAAGGATAACTACACTTTTCTCAGACCCATCTTTCATGGCCTCCCTCCTCTTGCTGAGTATTTTGTTAATAGCAATTTCTAACCAAACCAAAACTAGAATTAGGCCTTCTGCATGGATTGGCTGGGAAGACTTTCAAAGAAAGTCCTTGTGTCCAGTGAGGATCTCCAGAGCCCTGAAGGGTATGTTAATATACAGTGCATCCGGAAAGTATTCATAGCGCTTCACTTTTTCTACATTTTGTTATGTTACAGCCTTATTCCAAAATGCATTAAATTCATTATTTTCCTCAAAATTCTATAATGCCAACCTGCAAAAAGGTGGTTTGAAATCTTTGAAAATTTATTTAAAAAAAAAACGAAAAAAAAAAAAATCACATGTACAGAAGTATTCACAGCCTTTGCCATGACACTCAAAATTGAGCTCAGGTCATCCTGTTTCCACTGATCATCCTTGAGATGTTTCTACAACTTGATTGGAGTCCATGTCACGGCACCTGAGGTCAGGTGACGGATGCGCACCGCAGGAGTGTGAATCGCACTGCAGAAGTGCGAAGCGCACGCTAAGGTTGCAAAGTGCATGCAAGGTAGTGGACCTATGGCTGACTGCTGCTAAGCAGTACCGGCTGATACGGGAAGAGGGCTCCCTAGAGCATGCACACTGAAACTCAGGGAGCTAGTGCATCGGTTTCCCCAGGGCGCGGAATCTAAGAGCCAGTGGGTGTTCACCAGAGCCTCTATTGGTGAGGATGGATTTGGCTGCAACTGGATCCAGGTCGCAACCCCCAAGGTCCCCTAGCTCACGCTCAGCTGGCGAGAGAGAGTGGAAGCAGCAGCACAGGGACAGAGAGAATAGTCAGAAGAATAGTGAAGGTTCAGGACAACCAGAAGACAGGAGAAACCGAAGACAAGCCGAAGGTCGAGGTAACAGGCAAGAAGGGATAGTCAGACAAGCCAAGGATCAGAATACGGATAAGACGCACAGCAACCGAAGAGACAATCACAGGCACAAGCCGAACACAGACAAACGTTGATCAGCAATGCAACCTAGTACTTCCAGGCTTATATCCTGTTACCAATTAAGGCCTGGGGCGGAGGCCAGCTGAAGAGGACCTACAAAAGCTCACAGGTGAGGGAGGCCCGGCCTTTAACTGGACACATGCAGCAAAGGTAGGCAACAGATAAGACATGAACGTTTGCTTAGGTTACATGACAGAATGTTTACTATGGTTTCATGACAGTACTCCCCCTCTTATGAGGCCTCCCCCTCCCCAACTTGAGTCCATGCCTGGAGGGAAACCTCAAATGAAACCTTTCCACAAGATGAGGTGCAAATACCCCAGATGCAGGAATCCATGACCTCTCCTCAGGACCAAACCCTCTCCAATGCACAAGGTACTGAAGGATGCCTTTACAGAGGCGAGAATCCAGAATGTGGCTAGCCTCATACTTCTGATAATCCTCAGGGACCAGAACAGAGGTAGGTGGAGGACAAGAGGAGCTCTTGAGGACTAACGGTTTCTTAGAAGTGGGCAAGGGAATGTGAAGACCAGCAGAAGCTTGCATGGAGGAGTCAGACCGGGTACAAACATGACAAGCCCTCATGGAATCATGTCCCCAACAAAAAATCTTAGCTCTTAGCTCAGTGGGGCGAAGGTGTTGCCCGGAGGAGTTTTCGACTCCAAGGTGGTAGAATGGGCAAGGACGCATGAGGACGGACAGATAGGCTCAGGTTCACAGGTGGACTGCTCATCCAGAGTGCCAAATGACCTAGAGAGCGTATCAACTTGACTGTTGCTGGGCACATCCCAGAATTTGCTACACGCATTGGGAAAAACAGGAGATACAGAGGTGGTGGCAACAGGAAGTTCCACTTTTGGGGCAAACTTGAGTAGGCAAGACGAGGAACAGGAGGGACCCCAAGTCACGATTTGCCCAGAAGTCCAGTCCACGTGTGGAGAATGGAGCCGTAACCAAGGAAGGCCCAGTACGATGGGGGCTGAGGCCTTAGGCAAAACAAAGAAGTACATCCACTTCTGGTGGAGTGTCCCTACTGACATCTTAACGGGGAGGGTCTGGAAGCGGATAGGACCCCCTGGGAGAACAGTGCCATCAATCGCCGATACCGTCACTGGTATGGCGAGGGGTGAAAAGGTAAGTCCCAATGAAGATGCAGTTCTCCAGTCCATGAAATTGCCAGCAGCTCCGGAAATCAGATATGCCATGACCAGATGAGAGATAGCGCCAATATGGAGGGACACCAAAACAAGAAAACGAGGAGGTGAAGGTGATACTTCAGGATTTAATACTCCACCTTCCAGATGTATTGGACCTGAGCGTTTTCCCGGGCGAAGTGAACAAATATCACGAAAATGACCTTTGCCACCACAATAGAGGCATAGGCACAAAGTTCTGCGCCTAGCACGTTCCTCGGAAGATAGCCTGGTCTGGCCCAGCTGCATGGGTTCCTCAGTTGGCAGGGGATGCTCCTCGATATTAAGAGAGGGTAGCTCAGACTGACTAAGGGCTGGGAAGTGCTGGCGTTTTAGTTCTAGGGACCTCTCCTGAAAACGGATGTCGATCTGGTTACACAAGGAGATGACCCCGTCCAGATCAGCGGGAATGGTTCTCCCGGCTAATTCATCCTTTACTTTGTCAGAAAGGCCATGTAAAAAGGTTGCCACTAAGGCCTCATTATTCCAGCTCAGCTCAGCAGACAATGTACGAAAATTAAGCGCAAATTGTCCTACAGAAGCGCACTCTTGACAGAGACATAAAAGGGCGCTGGCTGCTGAGGAGACACGACCTGGTTCCTCAAAGATATTCCAAAAGAGTTTCAAGAAGCTAGACAAGCTAGAAACCACTGGATCATTATTATCCCAGAAGGGGGTGGCCCAGGCTAACGCCTCGCCAGATAAGAGAGATATAATATAGGCTACCTTGGCCCGATCGGACAGGAAGTTTTGGGGCTGGAGCTCAAAATGAATAGTGCACTGGCTAAGGAACCCCCTGCAGGCCTTGGAGTACCGGGATGGAGCCGGTAAATGCAAGGAGTTCGTGGCTGTGGCTGTGACCGGAATAGGTGCGGCCGTCAGTGGTGGTTGGGGTTGTTGCACAGGGGCTCCTAAGGAAGCCTGAAGTTGTTCAAAGCGGGAGGCCAAATCCTGGAGGAATCGCATCACCTGGGTCTGATTAGATTCCTGGGTATCGAGTCTGCAGGGTATGCCCTGCAGCAGATTATCTGCGGGTATCGGCACATCAGCCGGGTCCATGGCTGATCAAACTGTCATGGCACCTGAGGTCAGGTGACAGATGCGCACCGCAGGAGTGTGAATCGCACCACAGAAGTGCAAAGCGCACGCTAAGGTTGCGAAGTGCACTCAAGGTAGTAGACCTATGGCTGACTGCTGCTAAGTAGTACCGGCTGATACAAGAAGAGGGCTAGAGCACGCACACTGAAATTCAGGGAGCTATTGCATCGGTTTCCCCAGGGCACAGAGTCTAAGAGCCAGTGGGTGTTCACCAGAGCCTCTAGTGGTGAGGATGGATTTGGCTGCAACTAGCTCACGCTCAGCTGGCCCCAGGAGAGAGAGGGGAAGCAGCAGCACAGGAACAGAGAGAATAGTCAGAAAAATAGCAAAGGGTCAGGACAACCAGAAGACAGGAGAAACCGAAGACAAGCCGAAGGTCGAGGTAACAGGCAAGAAGGGATAGTCAGACAAGCCAAGGATCAGAATACGGATAAGACTCAGAGCAACCGAAGAGACAATCACAGACACAAGCCAAACACAGACAAACGTTGATCAGCAATGCAGCCTTGTACTGCCAGGCTTATATCCTATTACCAATTAAGGCCTGGGGCGGAGGCCAGCTGAAGAGGACCTACAAAAGCTCACAGGTGAGGGAGGCTCTGCCTTTAACTGGACACATGCAGCAAAGGTAGGCAACAGATAAGACATGAATGAACGTTTGCTTAGGTTACATGACAGAATGTTTACTATGGTTTCATGACAGTCCACCTGTGGTAAATTCACTTGATTGATAGATTCAGTTGATTGTACATGATTTGGAAAGGCACACACCTGTCTATAGGTCCCACGGTTAACAGTGCATGTCAGAGCACAAACCAAGCCATTAAGTCCAAAGAATTGTCTGTACACCTCCAAGACAGGATTGTTTCGAGGCACAGATCTGGGGATGGATACAGTTGGTGAGGTACAGTGGCCTCCATCATCCATAAATGGAAGAAGTTTGGAATTACCAGGACTCTTCTTAGAGTGGGCTGCCCGGCCAAACTAAGCATTCGAGGGAGAAGGGCCTTAGTCAGGGAGGTGACCAAGAACCCGATGGTTACTCTGACAGAGTTCGTTTTTCTGTGGAGAGAGGAGAACCTGCCAGAAGAACATCCATCTCTGCAGCACTCCACCAATCAGGCCTGTATGGTAGAGTGGCCAGACGGAAGCCACCTCTCAGTAAAAGGCACATGACAACCCACATGGAGTTTGCCAAAAAGCACCTGAAGGACTCTCAGACTATGAGAAACAAAATTCTCTGGTCTGATGAAACAAAGATTGAACTCTTTGGCCTGAATGGCAAGCATCATGTCTGGAGGAAACCAGGCACCGCTCATCATCTGTCCAATACCATCCCTACAGTGAAGCATGGTGGTGGCAGCATCATGCTGCGGGGATGTTTTTGAGCGGCAGGAACTGGGAGACTAGTCAGGATTAAGGGAAAGATGAATGCAGCAATGTACAGAGACATCCTTGATGAAAACCTGCTCCAGAGCACTCTGCACCTCAGACTGGGGCGAAGGTTCTTCTTTCAACAGGACGACGACCCTAAGCACACAGACAAGATAACAAAGGAGTGGTTACAGGCAACTCTGTGAATGTCCTTGAGATGCCCAGCCAGAGCCCAGACTTGAACATCTTTGACAAGATCTGAAAATGGCTGTGTACCGATGCTCCCCATCCAACCTGAGGGAGCTTGAGAGGTCCTGCAAAGAAGAACGGGAGAAACTGGCCTAAAATAGATGTGCCAATTGGTTCCAAAAGTG
Source organism: Glandirana rugosa (assembly GCA_018402905.1). Taxonomy (NCBI): domain Eukaryota; kingdom Metazoa; phylum Chordata; class Amphibia; order Anura; family Ranidae; genus Glandirana; species Glandirana rugosa. The sequence goes on along the minus strand of BLSH010160854.1, from coordinate 1,228,531 downwards.
CTTCAACATAGTATTGAGTAAAGGCTGTGAATACTTATGTACATGTGATACATAACAAAATGTGGAAAAAGTGAAGCGATGTAAATACTCAAGCCTTTAAAAAACAGTGCTGTAAAAAATGCACTTTTCCTTTAAGAAGGACTGGGGATTGAAAGTTTACTTTCAGACGGAGGATCGGTTTTTACTGTCATATTTGTCTCAGATTCTGAAGTCAGAATGGTTATTTCTATGAAAACGAGTCTTCCCCTACCACTAAGAGCTATGATGTGCTAAGGAAGGGTGGCCATACACATCTGTTTTTTATTTTATAAAGGAATCTGTCATGCCTTTCTGTTATACTGAACCACTGGCAAAGAACTGGATAAACTGAATAACTGGCAAAGAACTTTTCTATTTCTAATTAAAAGCGTTAGCGTAAAGTCTTTATCAGGATAGCTGTACAGGGTCAGTGATTCAAAGCAAGAGGGTCAGCATTGATGGCCTGGAAACTAGCATTTTCATAAAGTTGCTAGCAATGGCTACCCAGTGTTTCTTTAAAGATAGGATTCTTTATGTTTAATCTGAAAGCTAGAATTCTTTAACCGCTTCCATACCAAGCCAATTCTGGCACTCCTCTCCTTAATGTAAAAATCATTTTTTTTTTTGCTAGAAAATTACTCAGAACCCCCAAACATTATATATGTTTTTAGCAGAGACACTTGGAAAAAAAACAGTTTCATGAATTAAAAAAAAACATAACCTTAAAGTAGCCCGACTTTTTTGTATAATGTGAAATATAATGTTACACCAAGTAAATAGATACCTAACATTTCACGCTTTAAAATTGTACACGCTCGTAGAATGGCGCCAAAATTCGGCACTTAAAAATCTTCATAGGCAATGCTTTAAATCTTTTTACAGGTTACCTGTTTAGAGTTACAGAAGAGATCTTGGGATAGAACTGTTGCTCTCGCTCTAACGTTAGTGACAATACCTCACATATGTGGTTTGAACGCTGTTTACATATGTGGGCGTGATGGGGACACTTTACATCTTTTTTTGTTTATTGTTTATTTTATTTTTATTTTTACACTTTTCCTTTCAATTTTTTTCTTATTACTTTTATTCCTGTTACAAGGAATGTAAACATCCCTTGTAATAGGAATAGGGCATGACAGGTCCTCTATAAGACCCCAGATCTCCCCTCTAAGCCTGAAATGAATTAAAAAAAAAAGGGTCTCAGCCTTTCTTGGTAAAAAAAAACAGTCTTTATATCTGCTGAGGTTGAACGTGACATCATAACATTGCGCCCGGCCTCCGAAGGTCATACAGATTTCCGGGGACCATCTGGTCTGCGGTATTCTCTATGGTAAATTTCCACCGCCTGCTGATTTATTCTCCGGCTCGCCAATCACACTATGATTGTTTTTACTGTGCAGGGCAATGGCGGCAGAAAAAAAGGATATCTGAATGATACCTGTAGCTGCACCCATCATTCAGATTTAACCACTCAAAGTCCAGGACATCATATGACGTCCAGCAGACGGGAAGTGGTTAAATCTTCCACGTGTATGCTTGCACATAAAGGAATATATCAGTATTTTTTGACAGAGATAAAAATATACTGATAATGTTGATAACGCTGAGATGTGAATAGAGGCTTGGAGAGAAGTTTCAATGTGAGAGAGATAGTCTGAAGGCAAGCAGCTTCCAGTGTGCTGTCTGTTCAAGAAACATATAATCCTTTGTAACACTTGTGTGCTCCCTGTATTCAATGTTTTTTCGTAAAATAAAGATGGTACAAAAAAAGAAAAAAATATATATAAAATGTGAGTTTAAAAATATATAAATTCTAAATAAAATTATCAAATTGACCCCCGGCCATTGTAGTTTTCATGAAACATTGATAACAAAAGTGTATCATTTAAAATTTTATAAAAATATGTCTGATGCATTATGTAGAATAAACTCCAATTCATTTTAATCTGGCTGGTCTTAGAAATAGGTGTATTTGTTTTAATATCCTGACTTACAAATTTTGTAAAGTATTCTATCTGAATTGTATACCTTTTCTGCTTTTACTAACCTATACTCTTCTCTTTTTTTCTGTCTTTGTGTGAAATGTAAATTCACAACAGAAAGGTAATGCAATTCACTCTTGTGCTATATATGTACCATACAAGCCATGAATACACGATTTGAATGTGTGTAAACTGACCTATGGTAGGATTCACACTTATGAGCACCTTTGCAACCTTTGTCATTCATTCATTCACACAGTGTAAAACAATGCCGCTGCCTTTCAGTGCCCACAATGTGCATAATAAGGACTTCATGCCTTGTGTTGTAGGGTGCTGAAAAAAATGAGGCAGGCATTTTTTTATATGACAAGTATTAAATGAGAAACCAGCGCAAAAGGATCCCTGTCAGTACATTTTATGTGAAATATGTATTGGGAAGCTGCTGCCACTACTGGTGTGTAATATACATACCATACCCAGGTAAATCATAAAATAGTTACACTACCCTGTATTATCCCAATAGTGCAAATACCAATACAAAATGCATAAGTCATACAATACAATACAAAATGAGCCTGTGATATAAAATGTAAATCTGATATATATACAGTAAAACCTTGGATTGAGAGTAACTTGATCTGAGAATGTTTTGCAAGACAAGCAAAATTTTTTTTATAATTTTTTTTTATACATTTTTTTATAAATTTTGACTTGATAAACGAGTGATGTCTTGATATACGAGTAGCGTCACGTCACAACTGAGTATAAAAGAGAAGAGAGGCACCTCTAAGTGTAGCAATATGGTTACATTTAATGAAGGTACAACATTTAGCAACTCACATGGTTGATGATTAAAACAGGCACATCTAAGTATGCAGGCATCCAGGGTAAAGCTGTCCACATAGACCGTCCTCCACACCGCCATCAATGTCATCGCTTCCACACTGCGCTCCAAGAGCGCTTCAAGCCTCGCTCTACTGCAGGGTAGTCTTCCTGGTCACGATTGCAGACTGGCAGCGGTGAGAGCTGGCAGTGTGGAGGACGGTCTATGTGGACAGCTTTACCCCAGATGCCTGCATACTTAGATGTGCCTCTTTTAATCATCAACCATGTGAGTTGCTATATATTGTGCCTTCATTAACCATTTCAGCCCTGGAAGGATTTACCCACTTCCTGGCCAGGGCATTTTTTGCGATACGGCACTGCTTCAATTTAACTGACAATTGCATGATCATGCGACGTTGTACCCAAACAAAATTGGTGTCCTTTTTTCCCACAAATATAGATTGCTTTTGGTGGTATTTGATCACCTCTGCGATATTTATTTTTTGCGCTATAAACAAAAAAAGAGCGACAATTTTGAAAAAAAAAAAACAATATTTTTTACTTTTTGCTATAATACATATCCAAAAAAGAAATGTAAAAAAACTATTTTTTTTCATCAGTTTAGGCCAATATATATTCTTCTACATATTTTTGGGGGAAAAAAATCGCAATAAGCGTATATTGATTTGTTTGCGCAAAAGTTATAGCATCTACAAACTATGGAAATAGATTTATGGCATTTTTATTATTATTTTTTTGTTTACTAGCAATGGCAGCGATCTGCAATTTTTAGTGGGACTGCAACATTGCGGCGGACAGATCGGACACTTTTGACACTTTTTTTGCGACAAATGACATTAATACAGTTATCAGAGCTTTAAATAGCCAATGATTACTGTATAAATGTCACTGGCAGGGAAGGGGTTAACACTAGGGGCAATCAAGGGGTTAACTGTGTTCCCTGGGAAGTGTCTCTAACTGTGTGGGGACTGGGCTGACTGGGGGAGGAGAAATATCGTTGTTCCCTATCACTGGAAACAGACGATCTCTCTCAACTCCTGTCAGAACGGGGATCAGCTTTGTTTACACTCGTAGATCCCATTCTGGCTGTCTCGGGAGCGATCACGGGTGGCCGCGGACATCGAGTTCACCCCACCCGCTGATTGAATCCCCCGCTAGCCTGTGAGCGTGCGCGTGTCTCTGCTGGCGCACGCACGTGCGCCCACATCACTCGCTCCCGCGCCGTCGTACAGCTATGGCGATTTGCTCAGGAGAGCCGACCTGCCGCTGTCATATGATGGCGGTTAATTAATTGGCAAGCAGTTAAATGTAACCATATTGAGACACTTAGAGGCACCTCTCTTCTCTTATATACTCAGTTGTGACGTGGCGTTACTTGTATACCAAGACATCGCTTGTTTATCAAGTAAAAATTTATAAAAAAATAAATTATGCACATTATAAAAAACTAACCTTAAATCAAAGCCCTCCAGCAGCGCACTATCACTGCTGACAGGGCTTCCATCTTCACCTGGTCTTGCTTCCGAGTCCACGGACTCTGGCTGAGCCATGGTAACGGCCACAGCACAAAGCTCTGAAATTATGGCATTGGCATGAGTATTCCATCCCTTCAGACTGCTTGTGCAGGTGATGTCACCTGGTGGAGCAACAATGAATATCTCCTAAACGGTGCACATTTAGGAGATATTCACTGTACCTTTAGGTAAGTCTTATTATAGGCTTACCTGTAGGTACAACTGAAAAAGCAGAGTTTACTACCACCTTAACCTCCCTGGCGGTATTCCCGAGTGTGGCTCGGGGTGAATTTTCTGTACCAAAAGCGGTAACCCCGAGCCACAGTCGGGATTGCATCGCTGGATCCAGGCATCGTTACTTACCTTGTCCCCTGGATCCAGCGATGTCCCCCCGCTGTGTCTGTGGGCTGTGTCCTCTGCCTGATGCCTCTGTGTGCCGGGCTCCGTTCCCTGCGAGCGTCGCATCGCACGGGGGCGGAACCTGGCCGCAAATTCAAAAAGTGAAACACACAGCATTCATACAGTACACTGAAATCTGTAAGATTACATTCCTGTTTTAAATAATTTCACATCCCCTTTGTCCCTAGTGCTGTGCCCAGTGCCCTGCATGCACTTTTATATTATATATGCCATTCTTTCTGCCTGGAAACTTGAGAATGCCCATGGCAACCAAAAAGCGTCCCTTTACGTCAAAAGTGGTTTTTGATCAGCTAGAAAACACCAATAGTAAATAACAATCATTTGCAGAATTGAGTGATACTGATTTTTGGGGAAATTTATCATCAGACACTGAAAGTGACGACAGCGACAATTCTGCAACTGAGAAATCTTCAGTGTTTTTGATTTAATTACATTATTGAATACATTTTATTACTATTATATTATTATTTTTGATAATTATTTATAGTTATTTATTATATTATAATTAAAAGGAATTGCGCAACCCTATGTGATAATGAATAATGATTTTCTAAGAAAATATATTCTTATAAATTATAAATATGTGCTACTTATAGGAGATACATAAGCAGTGAAATCAATACGGACATGAAAACATCAAAAATCAAACATCATAGAAATGTAAAGTTCTAAATGAAACATAAATAAACAAATATAAGCAAACGTGCCCTTGATTGCGTCATCTATGAAGAAACATGTCGGGCGGTCCTACGTATTGACGAGCACACGACCCACGTGACTAAGATAGCACGGGCTGCACGTACCCTTTTCTTGCTTATCTGAGCGTTTCCTACACTGTGTACATGTGAGTAGCCAGTTGGCTTATGTTAATCTTTTGATTACCATACAATACTTCACTATTTGGCGTTTGTTTTCCTATATATGGCTACCATGAGCCCAACGGAACATCCGAGGATGTAGTGACACCCTAACTCTCTTACATGCCGTGGCTTCTCGGCCGCTACGTTCCCTGTGTCTAAAACCAAGTATATTTACATCTCTGGTAAGAGTCGATACATTCAGAGTGTGGGGTGACACAGAACGTTATCTCTTTTTATACACTTGGTGGAAGTATTTATTCTACTCTTTGGAACTTTATTTTTTCAATCCGAATTTCTGGACTTCTGATATATATAATAATTTTTTTTGCACTTTTTGTGATGGGAGCAATTTTTGTTTATTTATGTTTCATTTAGAACTTTACATTTCTATGATGTTTGATTTTTGATGTTTTCATGTCCGTATTGATTTCACTGCTTATGTATCTCCTATAAGTAGAACATATTTCTAATTTATAAGAATATATTTTCTTAGAAAATCATTATTCATTATCACATAGGGTTGCGCAATTCCTTTTAATTATATCTATTTTGGATGGTTTTCCTAGTTTTGCAGCACCTCACATAGTTAACTCTAAATTATTATCATTTATTTTTCACATTTTTATACATTAGCGCGGATTTCCCATTTAATCTCTATTTATTATATTATAATTTATGATTTCTTGTTTCAAACTTTATCATACCCGGGATGTCTACTAGACTCTTGTTTGGACAGACTAAGTGAGTTATTCCTAAGAATTACAGGCCTACAATATAAAACGCCAAATTTCTATGCAAAATAATCGTACCGCTTTCAGCACCAAAAATCTGAAATAATCATACCGCCAGGGAGGTTAAGAAAATGATTTCCCTTTCTAATTGACTCGAGGGCATTTTGCCAAAACAGTAAATTATTCACTAAAATCTTCACCAGAGTTTTTTTGGAAAATTTGCACTTTTGAGCCTCTAATCAATTGCTTAGTGAAGTCACTTATCAAGGTTTATGGGGGCTCAGGATATGGGAACAGGGGCCATACTTAAATTTCAGAGAAAAATAAATTGAGATTTGCATATAACTTCAGCTGCCTATATCTCTAGATTGATCATTTGACATGGAATGCTTGTTTTCCTCATATAGCAGTTTTGATTAACCTAGATTCACGAAAGGTTTACTGTAAATTTAGTAAAACAAACGTGTACATGAATGTGAACATACGAGCATGTGGTGTAATGGAATACTTGTAGACCCCAGAGCATTGAATGCAGAATCCAAGCAGTAGTGTCTCTACAAGTATCTTTTTCCAACTATTAATGTTTTCATACTTTCACGCAGAAACCATACGCCTGTCAAATTCCTGGTTGCTGCAAGCGATACACAGATCCCAGCTCATTACGGAAGCATGTGAAAGCTCATACAGTGAAGGAGCAGCAGGTGCGCAATAAGGTAGCAACACTATATTAATAAAGACAAATACTGTATAAAATGTTTGATTTATTGCTCTGAAACAAATCTAATGAGAAACTGTTTTTGTAGCATCCATAATATTTGTTGAATTCATAATCCCATAGTAAAGTTATACAGGTTTTTCAAACTTTCACTTTCATATACAGAGTTGTGCTAATAGAAGAAATTATAATCAAATGCCATTGATAAAAATGGAAATCCAAAATGTGATGATAAAGTTCTTTAACGGTATCCGCACCATCCGCCACCATGTAGTGTATGATCTTTGAACTATCACCTCCACCATAAGCAGAGTGCTCACTTACCAGCTTGCACTGACCTCCTATCATGGGAGGTCAATGACACTTGTGGCTCTATACCCAGCCAGGGCCTTTAACCATCCGAGGAACCTTTTCTCGGTGATGTTAACACAGAAGATTACATACATTACATGTTAACCATGCTCGGTCTGAGCCTTGGGTAGCCAATTCAACTTAGAATTGTGATAAAGAAACAGATAATGGCGCCCCACTAAAAAAATAATCAATGTGATTAGTGCCACAAAATAATAAAATATACACAGTGAAAAACAATAAAGTATGATCAAAGGTTATGTAGCCTACCTTAATTCAGACAATGGTGTTTGTACTGAATTGGAACAATGTATAAATATTTCAGGTGCATCTGGCGCTCACCTAATACTAATCATACGAACATAAAACACTACTGTGATGGGACAGAATTTAACCACCCATACATTTGTGTTAACATAGTGAAAAGAATGTAATCAATTTCAAAGAATACCAAAGGCTTTAGAAATGAGATACAGAATAACTTATTAAAGTGTGCTATCAATCAGACGGGACTCGCTGTGAAGAGAAATCTAGAGTTTAAAACTAAATTGTCTTAAACCAGTGTGACGGAGGTTAATAATCACCAGCTAAAGTCCATAAGGAACTCTATCTTGCTGGAAGTGTCACCGCAGGTTCCGTGGCTTCTTGAAGCCACGCCTATTTCTGACGTCATTTCCGGTCCCTTGGCTCTCAGCCTCTGAGCGGTGGAATGCACGCTGGGGAAGACACGGAACCTGCTCTCATACAAGCTGATACAGACGCAGCAACAGACAGTGTCGGTCGGTCGGCACTGGGACACGTGAGCGCACAACCTTTACAGCATTCGTATCATCACCTGTCATATATAATATTTGCGCAATGAAAAATCTCTTTTTGCTTTCCATGAGCTGTCCCCATTGAGGGAGAATCATTCATCCCACAGCCAGCGGTGACACTTCCAGCAAGATAGAGTTCCTTATGGACTTTAGCTGGTGATTATTAACCTCCGTCACACTGGTTTAAGACTATTTAGTTTTAAACTCTTGATTTCTCTTCACAGCGAGTCCTGTATGATTGATAGCACACTTTAATAAGTGGTTTTGTATCTCATTTCTAAAGCCTTTGGTATTGTTTGGAATTTATTACGTTCTTTTCACTATGTTAACACGAATGTATGGGTGGTTACATTTTGACCCACCACAGTAGTGTTTTATGTTTGTATGATTAGTATTAGGTGAGCGCCAGATGCACCTGAAATATTTATACATTAATCCAACTTAGAAGCCAATCTTAAATATACCTCCCAGGTAAGTAATCAAACAGTAAGTCACAGCCTCACATACATAACCGTAGTGACAGAGCTAGGATGTGTTTACTCCCAGAGTTCACAGATCATATTGTCTCACCCTCCGCCCCTGGCCTGCTGCTGAGGATGTCCTTTGCGACAGCCACCTATGTACCACCTGAGCAAGCAGCGCTCATTTTAAACTTGCAAGTTATCCAGAACTTTCCATTGACTCACAATTAACATGGGGTCCATTTACAGTATGACCTAACTGCTCTTCTATTAGATTATCCCACATTTCATAAAGTACTGCTGCGTGCTGTATACATGGGCTTTGATGTTTTACTTTTTCGGTACTCAGAAGCAAGGAAAACTTCATTCATTTTAAAACTGGTAAAAAAACAATTTTGGGATATTTACTGTTTAAACATAATCTACCTCCATTGAGACCTGTCCCTATTGGTCGCTGCTCTGTTCAGTAAAACTGTTAAGCCAGCCATAGATGGTTCAAGTCTCTGCTGGTTCAGTAGGAACTGGCCAAGATTCGACCCATGTATGGGCAGGCTGCATGTACCCAAGTTGGGTACAACCAGTCTGCTGTATTTTACATGTGATTGATTATTGCTAGCAGCTGTTATAGCTGCTAGCAATAATCACTGTGTTCTCCCAGAGGGGACAGCTCCCACCGCCCGCCACCGGTCCCTGCCGGGAGAACACAATGGCTCGGTGGGAGGGATTCCCTTGTCAACACTGACTAAGTTCATGGGAGAATCAAGCAATTTTCTTTCTAGCAACCCATGATTGCAGGAAAGAAATTTGCTCCATCTATGGGTGGCCATACTTTCATTCAGCTCCCACAGTACTATAAATTCTGAATGACTGATGCTGAGGTTCTTACTTCCGGAAGCACTGTTCATAGCAGATAACTCTTTGTATTCCTTCTCCATTCAGAAAAAGCCTTTTCTGTAATTCAATTACAGAATTTAATCACAGAAAGCCCTGCATTCAATGAAAAGGGATTTTATATTTTCTGATAAAAGCATTTAGAGATTTAGCTTAATTATTTTAAAGCCCAACACCTGCACTGAAAGGGTAGAGGAAGATACTGTATGGTACTTACCATATTCTCCATTCTTCTGTGACTCTGGGCTGTGGACAATCCCTCTGCTTTATAACTTACAATGCAACCCTATTAGTCCTGCAATCTATGTGAGGAAGTAAGCATTTGACCGTAACTGGGAGCACCTTACAGTGGAGGCTTCAGGGGAACATTTGCACAGATAGAGTTAGCCTGCTGCAGCAAGATATATGGTGAGAATTACACCTTTTTACTCTATTCTGCTTAAGAAGTGTTTAACCATTGCAGTTGGGGGGGGGGTGGCCCCCACCGGAAAGGTATTTTTTTTATTGTGCCTGGAGTTGGGCTTGACATTTCAGCAGACAATCCCTTAAAGACAGATTTTCTAAATCAGCAATATTTAAAGATGACCATGTTATTGCACAGAATTAAGTCACGATTTGATAGAGACCAGCATTAAATATTCTGGAGGTATACATTGGGGTTGATTTACTAAAACTAGAAAGTGCAATATCTGGTGCATGTCTGCATGGTAGCCAATCAGCTTCCAACTTCAGCTTCTTCAAATAAGCTTTGACAAAAAAAAAATGGAAGCTGATTGGTTTCTATGCAGAGCTGCATCAGATTTGATACTCCAGTTTCAGTAAATCAATTGTCTAGAAGATGTAATGTGACCAATGCACCATCTGAACAATGTAACATAGGCTTGTTTGATATCTACTTGAGTGTTACTTTCTTGGGAAGACACCTTTTATGAATGTAGCGTTATCATATCAGGATTTATGAAATATAAATAGATTTTGGTTCTGGCAGTTTAAAAACATTGGACCGCAATGTGTATTCCTGGAATGTTTTTAAGATAGGGCTTGAATAATAATTTCTGGCTTGAAAGCCTGTAACCTGCTATGTTGGAAACAAACCTCCGCCCCGCCAGTCAGAATATGGATAACTAAGGTTAAGAAAATTAAAACTATGGAAGGTTTGATAGTAGAGGTGAATCACCCAAAAGACCAGTTTTGTAAAACTTGGTTTTACTGGTTAGACTTCCAAACTGTTGAGGAATACAGAAATCTCCTGAGTACCTTTCAGGCATTGTACAATAAATCAAAAATATATATAGGTGCCCCTCGAAGCGCTCCCAGATAGCGGAGAAACTAAAAATGCAATTGATTAAAACACTTCAAAGTGCATTCAGGGGGCAACTGCTTAAAACACTTTCAAATCTATTTAAAACCAGTTAACGTCATAATAACAGCTGCTGTTAATATGATGTTAACTGGTTTTAAATACCTTTCAGGGATTGCCATGAATTGTCGCTTCCCCTTCATCTACTCTTCTCCTCTGATCCTGTACCCCTTCTCCATATTGATCCCCACACCAGCCGATCCTTATCACACTTTGTAACACTCTTTGTATTCTCGTATTTTCCTTTTCTTCCTTCTCTCTCTCGTACTGTACCCATACTTTATTCTCCATAGTTTATTCTAGTTTTCCTATTACCCAGCTACATATTATGGATATCCCAGGAGATCCCTTGACCCTTGTATGTATCCATACAAAGAGGCCTGACAATTTTTTCAGCTGAATAAAATATGCCCATTCTAGCTAGGCATAGCGATAACATGAGTTCCCGCAGGTGTTTTTCATTTTGTTGTCATGCATCTCCACACATTGTACATAGAGCAGGTCATTCACTTAAATGGGATGTTCTATGAGTGACAACCACACTAAAGAACTCAAGAACTCAAATCTTGGCACTGAGCCACGCGCGTTTGGTGATGTGCATTTTGCCACATTTTCATCGCAACCAATGCAGCCTAAGAGATAGGATGCACTGGCTCCAGAAGGCCGTAGGGATTTCATTATGTAATTTTTTATTTTATAAGTAAAGCCGCCTATCCTACCTACATGACTTTTAAGCATGATATTTACAGGCAAATGGATTGCATTGTTTTACAGTAAACCCCCTTAACTCCAGAGACAAATATGGCTGTTTCTATATATGCTTCTTTGTGTGTGCT
>BLSH010160854.1:1158485-1186419 GCA_018402905.1 Glandirana rugosa | reverse complement strand
TACCATCTGCACTATCGTTTATTTATGTTCCTTACATGCACGATCCTGGATCTCACTGACTTATGAGCCGATGTGGACTCCCACTGATTGAAAGTCTGAGTTCGAGGTCCTCCTTCTGGAGCTTATAAACCAAAAGCGTTTTTTGACCCTCCGTAATAGGGGGTCATTGACTTCTGGTAAGAGACTTGGAGTGGTGGTGCCTTGGTGGTGGGCTATCTGCTGAACATACAGGACTTTTGCTCAAGATTTCAGTGATTTATATATGGACTTTGTGTTTTATATATGAAATTTTTATATAATTTTTTTGCGCTGCAGTTTTATATTTTAATTGCATTGAGGGGTTCCACCGAAAACCTATCTGCATAGTCGCATTATATGTCCTTTTTAGCCCAAAGCGCAGGATTTTCTCTGTATTCACTATAAATAAAGCTTAGTTTTTAAGATTTGGTTAACATAGAGAAGGGTTAAAAAACTGCTCAGTTCCAGTCCTGGAGGCTCCTTTCACACAAGCAGTTTGTCTGACCCGTGATTATAAGGATCATAATGGACAGCAATACATTCCTATGTTTGGGTGGATGCAAGTGGACTTGTCTCCGCCTATATACGCCAACCTCCGGGTCTGTTCAGGTCTGTTGGGCTGAACAGAAAAAGTTTGTGTTCAGGTCTACTTTATGGACCAGACCAAAGGTGAACAAGTCCACTTATATCCACCCATCCATAGGGATGACATGAGTCCATTTTCTCTATGGAGGAAAAACCAGAACAAACACGGATGTCATAGGTGACCTATCACCTGCTGAGATGGAATTGACACTGTGAAAGGGGTCTAAGAAGATATCTCCCTAAAGTAAGGTAAATTATTTTCCTATACAGTTATCACCAGAACAGGTGTCCCCTTTGAAAGGCTTATCTTCATCTCTTATTCTGGTGACAACTCAAACATTTTGGATTTACCCTCACTTTTGTTCTCAGTGATAATGTCTACGAGGGACAATAACAATAACTGCCCATTTGATTGCTCTGCCAGGTGGGATGGCAGCTTGGGTGCTTTACTTATATATTGGAATGTGCTAGGCATGGGACTGTGTTAGGCATGTGTCATTCACACAGAGCGATGAAAAGCGGGCCCCATGCAGTCACTGTGTCCCAATATGAAATATATGTGGGTGTAGATGCAAATTTCTGAACGCACCCAGGGTAAATTTGAGATATCCGTGTGGGGCATCCACACCCACATGGATGATATATTGGGACACAGAGGCTGCGTCCGTGCAGCCAGGTGTCCCAGTAGACAAATATGGCATGCATGTCACTGCTCTGTGTGAACGAGGTCTTACTGAACATCGGTAATATTATTCTGTATACAAATGATTGGCTGTGCACCATCCATGGCACCCCTCCCCCCTTCAGCCACGGCCTTTGTTGACCATGCAGAAATCCTGCTCTGGCTACTAAACATATTTTTGGTAACTGACAAAATTGCCAGAGTAAGTACTAAAGCACCAATCTGGCTTTGTCTTAACACATTTTTTAGACCATTGAGAAGACAAAACAAAAACAGCACAAAACAGCAGTTTAAAAATGGCTATACATTGGGAAAAGTCCAGTATTTCACAACAAGATTTTATTGGACAGCAGTGAAACAAATAAAATGCATACCCCGGAACTCAGCAACAGTTTCTCATTATACAATAAAAAAAAGTCTGCCAATGGAATTCTCTTTATAGAGGCTACGGTTTCATTACAATTCTGTTTATGAACATAGTATTCATAATATATGAACATAAACGTGTGAATATGGTTGGAAATATCTCTTTTAACAAGCGTAACAATGGAGTGATTAACAAATTATTTTTGTCTTGGGAAACACAAAGGGTCAAGATAGTCCTAGTTCCATAATTATCTTCCTAGAAAACTGAACGATTCATTTGTGTTAGTTATTATTATATAGAACATGTGTAGAGCTACATTAATTAACCCACCTACACTGACTTAATGGATGAAAGGGTTTCCTTTGGAATCATGATAGTTCTAACAAACCTCATATTGAGGTTAGAGTAATCAAGGGCAGTTTGACTAGCAATATGCACATAGCTTTCCCATGGACTGAATCTCAGAAAACGAATAGATTCCTCCATCCACTCTAAACAAGTTTTATTCAACTTTTCAGCTTTCATCAAGCCAGGTGGTGCCTACAGGGCCACCTACAGCTCAAGTTGAGGATGATTCAACAGGAATTGTCCAAAATTTGAGTCGTGTATTGCAAGCTTTATTGCACTACTGTGATTGTCCTTGATAGAGGAGGCAACTACCTTCAGAACAGTGTTCATTTAGTTGATGAAAACATTTTCATCAGCAGCATATTTCCAGTGATGAAAACTAAACAAAAATTACCCCACATTTTTGTGGAAAACTAACTCCATTTTCGTCAACGAACGAAAACAGAACGAAAATATGAGGAAGGGACGTTTACCGATGTAAAATTCTGGGTTCCTCTGAGCTCTGCCTGTAAAGCCTGTGAGTGATTCCCCTCCCAGCAAGCAAGGTAGCGACCATTGTGTGCTTAGTGGTGTGGTGTGCTTAGCCACCAGAGCACTGTGTGCATTACAGGCCTTCTCAGACAGATGACCGTCCAGAGAACTGTGCGATGCATTACAGGCCTCCTGACCGTCTAGATTACTGTGTACATTACAAGCCTCCTCAGACTGTCCAGAGCACTATGTGCAATGCATTTCAGGCCTCCTCCTCAGACGATCCAGAGCACTGTATGCATTACAAGCCTCTTAAGATCATCCAGAGCACTATGCAGCATTTACAGGCCTCCTCAGACCGCCGTCCAGAGCACTGTGTGCATTACAGGCCTCCTCAGACTGTCCAGAGCACTGTTCATTACAGGCCTCCTCAGACCACCATCCAGAGCACTGTGTGCATTACAGGCCTCCTCAGACCATCCAGACCATCCAGAGCACTGAGCATTACAGGCCTCCACTGACAACTGTCCAGAGCACTGTGCATTACAGGCCTCCTCAGACCGTCCAAAGCGTGTAGTTTGTTCAAACATTTTTACCATAAATAATAACAGGATATTAGATTTTTTTTGAGTATTGAGTTTGGAAATTCTAGATAAATGCTTAAATAATTGCATTACAATTTAACCTCCCTGGCGGTGTTCCCGAGTGTGGCTCGGGGTGGATTTTCAGTACCAAGAACGGTAACCCCGAGCCACACTCGGGATTGCATTGCTGGATCCAGGCAGCGCTACTCACCTTGTCCCCTGGATCCAGCGATGTCCCCCGCCGTGTCTGCGGGCTGTGTCCGCCGCCAGATGACTCCTGTGTGCCGGGCTCCGTTCCCTGCGAGCGTCGCACGGGGACGGAGACCGGCGGGAAATTCAAAAAGTGAAACACACACAGCACATACAGTACACTGTAATCTTATAGATTACATTACTGTTTGAAATAATTTCACATCCCCTTTGTCCCTAGTGGTTTGCCCAGTGCCCTGCATGCACTTTTATATTATAAATGTCATTCTTTCTGCCTGGAAACATGAGAATGTCCATAGCAACCAAAAAGTGTCCCTTTGCGTCAAAAGTGGTTTCTGATCAGCTAGAAAACAGCCATAGTAAATAAGAATCATTTGCAGAATTGAGTGATACTGATTTTTTGGGGAAATTTATCATCAGAAACTGAAAGTGACGACAGCGACAATTCTGCAACTGAGCAAATTTCTGTGTTTTTGGTTTGATTACGTTATTGAATACATTTTATTACTATTATATTATTATTTTTGATAATTATTTTTAGTTATTTATTGTATTATAATTTATGATTTCATTTTTCAAACTTTATCATAACCGGGATGTCTACTAGACTCTTGTTTGGTCAGATTTAAGTGAGTTATTCCTAAGAATTACAGGCCTACAATATAAAACGCCAAATTTTCATGCAAAATAATGTACCACTTTCAGCACCAAAAATCTGAAATAATCATCCAGCCAGGGAGGTTAAGTAAACCCATTTGATTTCAGTTGACTAAAATGTACTGGAGATCTTAGTTGACTTAATAAGACTGAAACTAAAACAATTGCAGATGACTAAAATGTGACTAAATCTAAAATGCCATATTAGTCAAAAGACTATGACTAAAACTAAAATGAAATTTGAAGCCAAAATGAACACTGCTTCACAGGAGTCTCTATCAGTCCCTCATATTTTGTGAATGCCAGAACATGTTGCTCTGCAGAGAAATACAGTGTGGCAGCAGCTTTGCAGGTAAGAATTACTGTTACATGTTTCCATTTGCAAAGCATAATTAAAAAATATATTTGCCAATAAAAATTTTAAATTATTTGGTCCCCCTCGGCTCCAGGCCTCTACTCGACCTGTCTGACACTGTTGTTGCTTTATGACAATCACCATAGCCTTATGCTTTTTCATTATGTATTTTATGGCATTTGCTTGTTCATTCTCTTGGGTAGAGTTGAGCGAACCTGTGGATCTTCGGGTTCGGCCGAACTTCAGAAAAAAAGTCCGGGTTCGGTACCGAACTTGACTCGAACTTTAGCCCGAACCCCATTGAATTCAACGGGGACCCGAACTTTTCGGCACATAAATGACTGTAAAAGAGTCCTGGAAAGTGCTAGAGGGCTGCAAAATGATTTTAGAACAATAATCTGTCCCTTACAGCAACAGCAGGAACCTGACCCTATAGAAGTAGGAGATGATTTTAGAACAATAATCTGTCCCTCTAAGCAGTAGACTCTACCTAGTCCAGTCAGATCTTTCTGTAATGCAGGATGAGATCTGCAATCTGTCCCTAAAAGCAGTAGTAGTAGTAATCTCTACCTATCTATCTATCTGCAATCTGTCCCTCACAGCACAGGCAGCATCCTCTCCCTACACTACCCAGAGAGCATGTGACATGCAGCACTGTGACTCCAGCCTCATATAGAGGCTGGGTCACATGATGCACTGGCCAATCACAGCCATGCCATTAGTAGGCATGGCTGTGATGGCTTCTAGGGAAAACCAATGAAACGCTTGTTAATTGGCTGCCCTGCAGCCATTCAACATGCGTGATCAAATATCCGAACTCAGAACTCAAACCCAAACTTTTTTTCAAATGTCCGGGTTCGGGTCCGGGTCACGGACACCCCAAAGTTCGGTACGAACCCAAACTTTACAGTTCGGGTTCGCTCAACTCTACTCTTGGGTATTTGATCAAGGAAGAATTTTCAGAACCTTGTTAATTGTATTTGACACAAATGAATTATAGTACTTTAAATACTTTAACATTGTATTTGGAGATATGTATGGTATAAATATGATGATGATGTGTGTGTGTGTGTGTATATATATATATATATATATATATATATGGTAAGATTGGGATTGATCAGACTCAAGTGGTAGGTGCGTTTTCAATGAGTGCGCCAGTCCAAAGCGGTATTTTTAAGGGCATGGTAGCCCACATTTATTTAAAAGAACTGAAAAGTTCACAAAATACATCAGTAGCCCATGCAGAGGGTTCCACCATTACTGTGACTTGCACAATCAGAATACATCAGCCTCCTGGCTTGAGCCTCATACACACGGGTGCAATGGTAGTACAACCAAACGTCCAACTTTGGACCCAGTCGGATGTTGGCTGTTGTGTCTCGCGTACTGACATGCACTAAGCGATCGTACGACCAAGCCTAACATAGTGACGTGTTATGAACGTATAACAAGGAAGTTCAGGTGAATGTGATTTGTGAATTAGGAACGTAGGTTTCCCAGAATGGACACTTCTGGGCTTTCCTGACTTCTGAGCATGTCTGTTTTGCACGTACAGCTTTGTTGGACCAACTTCTCTGTACACACGGTACAACGGTCGTACAACCGCTTGTTGTACAACCAAAGTTTTCTAGTTTCCTCATCCAACTTCAGCTGTACAACCGTTGTATGACGGTTGTTGTAATCGCGCGTATTAAGGGTCAGATGATCGTACAACAAGCTGGTTGTACAACCGTTGTTGTACAACTGTTGTACCGTGTGTATGGGCCTTTACTCTCTTGCCGCATGGCTGATTCAGGCCTCCAGCCTAGGCCTAAAGTCTGCTTCTCAGACCAAAGGAGTTCCTTAGAGTCAAGCTCTCTCCTAGCTTATTCACAATCAGCTTCTTGCTCCTCTGTCACAGACTAAGCCCCGGTTCACATTGGTGTGGGAATGAAATGGTGCGAGTTCAGTTGAACTCACACCATTTCATTCCCGCATGTCAGTCCCGATTTCAGATGCGATTCCAGAGACATCTGTGTGGGTTTCTGCACAAATGTCAATGGAGATCGCACCTGAAATCGACAAAAGTAGTACAGAAACTACTTTTGGAAATTGGTGCGGCACCACAAATGCAGCTTCAAAGCGATTAGGACGGTGCAATTGCCAACGATTTGGCATGCGATTTGACATGTCAAATCACATGTCAAAATGCACCAATGTGAACCAGGGATAAATCTGCCTCCTGCAGACATGCACACTCTGGCTGCTCCATGAAGCCTCTCTAACTCTAAGGCCCCTTTCACACGGACGGATAGAATCCAGCTTTTAGCTGCAGATAGATGAAGTTATCTACCGCAGCTATACTGTGACAATGCTTTCCTATGGCCCCTTTCACACTCTGCATTTAGCAACAGTTTCGTTACAGACGATTTGGAACGATTAGAAAAAATGGATTTGAATGCGATGTTATGCAGCTATCTGCACATATCTGCAGCTATCTGCAGGTAATACAGTGCACTGTGTCATCTATGGATAGCAACGGCAACAAGCATAGAAAATCAATAGGAAGCACTTCAGAAATGTCAAGAAGGTTAAGAATGTTTCCACTGCAGCTAAACGTAGCTGCATGTAACCGTGGCTAATTGGAATGTACAAATGCAAGTAATCATTGTGATTTGCAGTCTGGTATCTGGCTTGCATTTAGCAACGGCAGAACAGCCGCTCGTGTGAAAGGGGCCTAACCCACCTGACTCCCTTGCACAGACTTCCTGTCTGTTGGGTGGGGCCCTGAGCCATAGTCAGGTCACAACTAAATAGCCCAGCACACAGCTGTGCAATCAGAGTGCCTGTCTCTCCAAAATCTGGCATAAACCAGCAATCTGCCAGGTAGCACAAGGTCCCACTGCCACTATATATATATATATATAATTTGCCTTCAACGATCTCTTTATAAACATCTACTCTAACATTAGATTTATGTATAATTGCATTCAATTTAATTAGTATAGATGGCATGAATTTAGGCAGCCAAGAAGAACACAGTTGTGTAAGATGATGGTGATGAGGATGAAGTTGGGAATGGTCACACAGGTTTCAGTGCAGCCCCATCCATAGCTGTAGCTGCCATGATAAATGTTACTTGTCCAGGTTACTATGTTGTCATCAAGAATCAGAACAGCTTCTAGGAGACGTGTCAACAAACAGAAGCTGGTCAGCGGCCAAGTAGCTGTGCTAAATATGGGCCCTGTCCAGTGGATTGATCCGCAACTGGACGGAAAGCTGGGAACAAATTCACACATGCAGAATTTTTTATGGTGTGATAGTCACATTGAAGTGTGCCAACATTTAGGGTGATAGAAATGGAAGTGATCTGTTAAAGATCAGAACAACGAGGAAGCCTTGAAATGTACAATCACCACCAATATTCTTGTTTTTTTTTTGTCCAGGCATAGCTGTAGTGCACCACGTTGTCCCATTAAAACCTACTTACACCCTCTAATTTGCTCCTGTAATACAGCTAGACTGCACTTCAATTTTTAAAAAAAATGTTATTATTTTATTTACATTTATTTTATTACTGCTCTGAGTTCCAAAGCAGTTGATCAAGCCAACATCAATTTGATTGAACAAACCAAAACCCGAAGTGACAAAATCTTAATCCCTTCTGACGTAAGAGTAGGTGAGGAACAACAGAAGTTTCTCCCATTCTAGTGCACCCAATGTGGACAGTTGCATCTGTACCAGGCTTCCCGGTGGCGTGGTAAAGGCGGGGGCAGCAGCGGAAGGGGTGTTACCCCTTTCCACAGCCTGTAAAAGTGATTGAGTGACTGTATAGCCACTCAGGTCACTTTTACCTGTTGGGGAATCGCCGGCAGAAAATAATGGTACTAGGATCATGGTTATGGCTGCAGCCATGATCCTGGTATAACCTCAGTATGATTACGTATGTATACATATGGTGGCATTGCAGTGGTTAAATGTGGTGACTGCAATCATTTTGGAGTTTTTTTAGGCTATTTTTCCTTTATTTTCATTTGGCAATCTGGCAAGTAACACATATTCTGTCCTGGGGTGTCTCCTTTCTGGATGAAGGAGCAATAAAGCCACCCTTGGGCAGCAGCATTGCCAGTCTGGGGATTTAAATGGCTTTCACTAACAAACTAAAGCTGAAATCCAAATAATACTTTTTTCTCCTTTTGGGGATAAAGGCTTTACATAAATTAATGAAAGATTACCATTGTAAGCACCCCTGTTAATGGTAAATGGTTTGTCTCAGCCCTCTAACTGCCACTTTTGCTAGACAGCTTCAAGGAAGTTGAAAAAGAACAGATTTATTGTCTGCATAAACAGACAAAAGTTAAAACAAAATGCCTAAAAAAAGAAACTAATAAGCTACCACATCTAATTTAATTTTTTGAGCTACAATATATTACATTTTTGATTTTGGGTTTAATACCACTTTAATGATCTAGGAATACAAATTATTTTTGGGCCCAGTATACATTACAATACATACAGTATATACTGTAGTATGTAACAGGGCAGCCATCAGACATTGTGGGGCCCCTTACACAGCTTTAGGCCTAGCCCCCCCTCCCCCACCTGGCCTGACCACCTACATTCCCCAGGGCCTGCCCACCGGCCATCCCAACGAGTTCTTCAGTGCACCCGCTTTTATTTTAACACCCTTACAACTTAATATATAAAAATTAAAAGTATATGCCAAGTCATCAATGCTTTCAAGATTTAACAAAGAAATAAATAAAGAAATTATATTTTGGCCAAAAAATATGAAGCCTGCCACCACGACAAGGCAGACACTTTTGAGCAGTACCCTACAGTAACACTAACTGTTAGTGTTACCTTTTCAATGCCCTCTCAATCTATCCACCCCCTAGCAGATCTAAGAAAACTCCAAGAAAAAACAAAAAGCCCAATCCAGCAAAGAGAAAATCCTATCCAGCAAAGCGACATCCCCATATATTCAGCAAAGAGACATCCTAATCAATTTATCAAAAATGTGATGTCTAACAACTTCTCCATAGTGAGTACTACCGTGTTTCACCGAAAATAAGACCTACACTGATAATAAGGCCCAGCTTGTTTATTGGGGAGGGCTGTAATATAAGCCCTACCCCAAAAATAAGCCCTAGTTTGAAGTGGATGTGTCCCCACTCCCTCAGCAATGCTGGGAGCGCTGGAAGACATCTCAGATGGGCTATGGAGCAGTAAGTCACTTCCTGCTATTACATTAGCACTCCTGAAGTGTATCCCACTACACACATAGAAAAAGACATAGATCAGAGATCAGTGATCACATAAAGACAAATAAAAAATCATAAAAAGGTATTTATTTCGATATTTTACATAAATTGTATGCAGAGAGACTGACATAGCAGTGTATGCAGTGGCATTAGGATGTTTGTTGTACAGTACTTAGGCTTTCCAATGACTTAAAGGGCTTGTTTACAAGTACTGGAGCGACTGCTGCTCCTCTGAAAAGTATCCACACACACACTACCTTGTCACAATCAGGAGCAATGCCCGTGGTTGCGGCACAACCCCATAGAACTGCATTAGTCATGTTCAGTGCCCCCAGAAGAGGAGTGGAAGAGGTTGCTGTGATCTGGCCATCTCATCTCCACTGATCCTTGAAGCTGACACTTCTGTACTGTAAAGACACGCTTTCACTTATTCACATGTGTGAGTGTAACTAAACCTGTTTTAAATGTTCCTAATAAACCTAGTTACTACACACTATGGTCTGCTTGGCGCCCCCTCTCTCTTTCCTCTTCTGTTTTCAGTGGCAGTACTGCCAGCCAAAAAGTGACATGCTGTTAATTTTTGCTTTGGACACGAAGCACAGCATCATGTACATGATGTACAGCATTGTAGCCATGGCATGTGTACAGCCGTAAGCAGCTGCACCTTAGTGTTCAGACAGGAGGTCGGGGGGGGGGGTAATAAAACCGTGGCTCAACCGCCTGGTTTTACTGACTCCCAGTCCCACATGTGAAGGAAGCCTAAGGCCTCATACACACGGACGTTTTTTGACGCCGGCGTTTTCTGGCGTTTTTTGCAGCTCTCCATGTTAGTCAATGGCCCTATAAAAACGTTGGTGTTTTTGAGCTGTAGGTGGCGTCGGCGTTAGTGAGCAGAAAGTAGAACCCATGGCCATCGCGTTCTGAGGCTGTAACGTTTTGACGTTTTTTTGACGCCGACGCCACAAAACGCCAACAAATATTGTACCGGCGTTTTCCGGCGTTTTTTGACGCCAACGTTTTTAGGTTGAAAAATAGCAGAGGGATGATTTTTTTTAAAAAACGCCTATTGACGCCGACGCTCACTAACGCTCAAAAACGCCAATGCATAACGCCGAAAAACGTCGACTTTTTTTCCTTGACGTCGGACCCGATGTTTTGTTTATTTTTTTAGATACGCCCGTGTGTATGAGGCCTAATAGTTACCAAAATAGCAAAAACCTCATTACCTGCCTTGTACACATACTAACGTATTAGGACTGTCTTGCAAAATATGAGTCATGTGGCGGCTATGCAGGATAAAGGACTGGATCAGGCCAATGGTAAATAGGAGGAATCAAGGGAGATTTGTACATCATGCAGTCTAACTGGTAAAAAACAGGATGGCTCCCTGAATTTTAGGGTGAGTTGACATGGGTGTGGGTATACTACCTCTGACTACTGACTTTTGATTCCTTTAGAGACCCAATAAGGTCTCTTTAACCAGTATACCTCTTCTCAGTCCCCAGATTTCACAAATGGAAATAAGTAATTTTTTAAATGATTTTTTTGTTGCAGGATATCCTCCCCTACTCTTGCAAGTTTTTCTGCTCCTTTGAAATCTGTGGCATCCTCTCCAATGCTGCACAAGGGATCCTCTCCAAGCTGTCACCAGAAATCCCCCAACAGAGAGCAGTGTCTGACCGGGAAACCTTACTCCACGTTTCAGAGTCCTGCACCCACCCACGTGCAAGGTGTGTATACCAACTAGAGGAAATGAGAATGCCTGTGTTATTCCTAGCAACCTGATTCCAGGTGTGATTCTTCATCTGAAAGATGCAAAATATAACCATTTTATGTCTTCTATTTTTCATTTAATCTACTTTTATTGAAATTTTTCATTGTAGAAATTTACAAAAGGAAAAATAAAAGAAACACAATTAACAACATGGAAATATGTAGTAACGCTCATAGGTGGCTTAAGTATACTCATTCATCTTAACCACTTACTGGCCACCCGCCATAGATATAATGCGGCAAGGTGGCTCAGCTGCGCAAATCGCTGTACCGGTACGGCGGTCCATGCACTAGCATTTGTGAGCACGCGCTCTGATTGGACAGCAGGGGAGCCAATCAGCAGGTCCGGCGGGCTCGATGTCCTCCGGCCGCCGCGATCGTCCCCCGCAGAGACAGAATGGGGATCTGCCGCAGGCAGATCTCCATTCTGACAGAGGATGACACTGAGATCTGTCTTCCTGGGAAGAAGGATCTGTGTGTTTCCCAAGTCACACAGTGCCCCATACAGTTAGAAAACACAAACGGGGAACACATTTAACCCCTTGATCGCCCCTGATGTTAACCCCTTCCTGCCAGTGTCATTAGTACAATGTCATATTTTTAGCACTGATCACTGTAATAATGTCACTGGTTCCCAAATAAGTGTCAAAATGTCAGGTGTCCGATCTGTCCACCGCAATGTCGCAGTCCCGCTAAAAAATCACTGATTGCCATTAATAGTAAAAAAATAATAATAATATTAAAAATGCCATAAATCTATCCCCTATTTTGTAGACACTATAACTTTTGCGCAAACCAAATAATATACGCTTATTGGGATTTTTTTTTACCAAAAATATGTAGAAGAATACATATTGGCCTAAACTGGATATGTATTATAGCAGAAAGTAAAAAATATTGTTTTTTTTTTCAAAATTGGTGGTCTTTTTTTGTTTATAGTATCAAAAATAAAAACCGCAGAGGTGATCAAATACCACCAAAAGAAAGCTCTATTTTTGCTGCGCAATTGTCAAATAAAGTAATGCAGTGTCGTATTGCAAAAAATGACCTAGTCATTAAGGGGGTAAATCCTTCCGGGGCAGAAGTGGTTAACAAAGATTGCAATGAAAAATATATAGAATTACAAGTGTACATTGAAAATTAAACATTAAATACCATGCAGAGAAAGACAGAGAAAAGAAAAAGGGAGAAAAAAAATGTCTGATAATATATAAAGAAATATGAGTTTTAGGGTCAGGTAAGGGAATTCTAGGATAATAAGGTTGCAAAGTCAGGGTTTTTGAGAACAGATATCCAGGGAAGCCATATGTCTTGGAAATTAGAATATTGGTCGCATAGCCGCGTAGATAGTTCTTTCCTTCTCATAAGCTTATTTAGTTCAGTTATCCATCCAGTGTGCTGGGATTTCCAATATCTTGGAGTTATCGCCCTGGCAGCCAGAAGAAACAAAAAATCCCTTCTTTTTGGGACAGGTTATAGGAATATAGATAATAGTGATATTTGGGAAGTTTGGGGCACTGTCTCCGAGGCAAAGGCACTTTATATTTTAAAGACATTATCCCAAAATGGGTAGAAAGCAGGGCTACTCTACCATATATGTTGCATGGCAGTACCCACATATGGCAGACATCACCAACATTGGTCTGATGTATTTGGAAATATTTTGTCTTGTATCCAAGGACAGCGATACCATTTCATAATGACTTTGTGATTTTGTTCCTGTATTTTACTCGCAACTCAAGATTCATGGGTCCATATGCAAGATTTACGAACTTCTTCCTCCGCTTAAATAACTCCTAGCTCCCATTACAAAAAAAAAGGTTTGTCAGAAAAGATTTCAGTTAGGAAAACATTATAAAGAAGAGATACAGTATGTGTAGGTGGGTCAGATTGTGTACATAAAGACCCAAAAACAGTAAGGGAGCAATGAAGATCATTTCTTGTTTTTAATGAATTATAGAAGTTACCAAGTTGGAAATAACAATAGCCACCTACTTGAGCGACAGGGCAAAAACTCAAGGTTTCCGGCCGGTTGAATCAGTAACATCTGTCAATAAGAGCTGGATTTTAGACGTAGCAAAGGAGGGAGGGGGTTTTGATTGCAACCCCAGGGTGATATGAGGATTGCCTGTGAGTGGTGTCAGTGGACTTGTAGAAGACGATAGTAAAGGAATGTTAAGTAAGTGGCCCCAGATTTTAAGAGTTGCTAAAACACAAAAAGATAAAGAGTTTGTCTGAGGACGTAAGGATGGCACAATCCACGGTAGGGATATGAGGGGATCCTGTCTTCTGTTTTTGACCTCTTTCATATGGGCACCATCCGGTCCATTCAGGAAATTCATGGACAGATCCGTTGCTGAATTGGAGGAGAATGGGATGAGTGTCACCTTTGTGACATCAGTGTCCACTGACTGTTTCATTTCAAAAATTAAGCGTTCTGGCCCCAGATCTTATCTATGGGTGGCCGGATGTGTCCGTTTACATCAGACATCAGACTTTACATCAGACTACCTCCAATCGGTCATGTTTAGGTCAGAAAAAGACGCAGACCTTGTCCATTTTTTATTCAGACCTAGACGGATGCAGAGGTAAGTGGATGTAAACATTCGCCTGCCCATAGACATACATGGAGCTTCTGATCATGTTCACCTGAAGAACTAATCAAAACCGCCCATGTGAAAAGGGGCCTTATCGTTTTTTATATCCACTTGACCTCCGGAAGAGTTACTCCCCTTCATGACCAGGCCAGTTTTTGCGATACGACACTGTACCCAAATTAAATGTATGTCCCTTTCTTCCCACAGATAGAGCTTTTTTTATGGTATTTGATCACCACTGGGTTTTGTTTTGTATTTTGCTACATATTTTTGGTAAAAAAAATCCCAATAAGCGTATATTGATTGGTGTGCACAAAAGTTTTAACCTCTTCAAAATATGGGATATATACTGGAATGGCAGCGATCCGCGCCTTATAGCGGGACTGTGATATTACAACTGACAGTCTGACACTAACTGATGCTTTTGACACTTTGTGGGAACCAGTGACACTAATACAGTGATCAGAACTAAAAACATGCACTGTTACTATAACTAATGACACTGGCTGGGAAGGGGTTAAATATCTAGGGCGCTCAAAGGATTAAACACGTGCCTAACTAGTGTTTGTTTACACAGTGTGTGCTGGTTTTACTAAGGGATTGGATGGATTTTCTTTCCCTGCTCTGACAGATACCTCTCAGCACAGTGAGCCGACATGGACCTGTCATCTGCCTGCTCAGCGGGGATCAACGGAGCAATCCCCCGCTGAGCAAAGCGGAGTACACAGGGCAGACTGCATGTGTTAGAGGACCCTAAGGGCCTATTCACACCTGAGCGTTTTGTAGCTCAAATATGCCTGAAGCATGAAGCTACAAAACACTGGGGAAAAAATCAATGATTCTCTATGGAGATGGTTCTCATCTCCACTCAAAAACGGCTGAAGCCAAACGCCCTATGCTCAAACTACTACCGGAGGTATTTCTCTTACGTTCATTGACAGACGCAGCGTCTTATTCATGACACGTGGGTTATGCACCTTTTACCAGGAGTAGACTAGGCAGAACAAAAGTTCAGACAGGCAAGGCTGGCCCCTCCCAGGGGGCCGTCCTCATTCAGTGTATAACCCCTCCGCCCTGCAAGGCACACCAGTCTTTTTCTGCCTAGTGCAAGGAGTTAGACCTGGTTCCCTGCTGGGATCTGCGGGTCCCTAACTTTTTTCTTTTTTTCTTTTGCTCAAGCTTTCTGATGAAGAATACAATCAAGCAGCTGGCTGGGTGATATGCTGGATATCATGAATCCTGGAAATCTTCCCAGCCTGGCCAACAAACGATGCGAGCCTCCCTTAGCTGTATGAGGGGTCCGCCGCATCATGCCCGTTCCATGCGGGGGGCCGGTGGGTTAAACATCCCACCTGCGTACCCAGTGACCGGGCCACAGCTCGCGTCCAGGGGTCGCATGGCCGGCAGCATCCCTCCCCACCTGGGGGGAGGAGGGTCTGCTCCGGGTGGCTACCCGCTACGCCCGTCTGGAAGGGTGAGTGACACCCCCCTCCCCCCCTGGGGTGCGGAGGGGGGCGGCTAGCGGTGCCCGTTCCGGTGGGGAGGCATAGGTGACCCGGGTATCCCCGTCCCTACCTCCCCCCCGCCCCCCGCCCGCACCCCGCCCGCACCCCACGCTGTTACCTAATCGCCATGTGGTGATCTCCACCATTTTTCCAGTTTTCGGCCGCCATTTTGCCATAGCCGCTGCCATTTTGCCGCTGGTTTGGCCTCTTGTGGCCGCTTGGCGGCCATTTTTGGTGAGTCTTTCTGGGTGGGAAGAACGTGTGTGTCGGCGCCGTTCTTTCTCTTCCTGTTCTGCGGCGCATGGGACAGCAGTGCAGCGCAGCAGCGGCTTCTCACAGCGGCAGTAACACCAGCAGGAGGGCACAGACAGGCGAGTCTTTCTGGGTGGGAAGAACGTGTGTGTCGGCGCCGTTCTTTCTCTTCCTGTTCTGCGGCGCATGGGACAGAAGTGCAGCGCAGCAGCAGCAGCGGCTTCTCACAGCGGCAGTAACATCAGCAGGAGGGCACAGACAGTCGCAGCAGGTATAGCTGTCTTCCCCCTGGGGTGTTGGTGGTGGTGGTGCAGGGTCCTTCCTGGGCATTTCCGGTCGGTCTGGGGGCAGTTGAGGGGGCTATACTGTGGGGGTGTTATGGCCTGTAGGCCTCACGTGTGTCCCGGGGCTCACTGCTCACTGGCTAAGTGGCTAAAAATCCACCTGGCACCCATCAGGTTGCTGGTTCATGGTCCCAGATATGCTAATGCTTGTGTTGAAGGTTTTACTAAACTGTACTACTATCTGAAGACAGGCTAGCATTCAAGGTGGCGAAATGGCGGCTGAATATGCGGGATGTCCCCTGGGGGGTCCGCTGAAGCCCAAGCTGCGCTGGGACCTCTGGTTCCCCTGGATAAATTGACTCCATTCTGGCAGATTTTTCTTATCGCCCGGGGGGTACCGAGCCGTGGTAGGGGGGTGATGAAAAAACCATCCACCCCCCTCCCCCTCCATCTTCAGGAGGATTCGGAGCTGGAAAGGGGCTCGGTGGTCTCAGGGACCCCCGTGGAACTCTCTGACGGGGAACTGGAGCCCTCGGACAGTGAGGAGGACCAGGGGGCCTCAGTGACATGCGAAAGGGCGCTGGTGGGCTCCTTGGTCACAGTTGTCCGTGAATTGCTGTGGCTGGACCAGGATGGGGAGTCGCAAGAGCCTGCCTACCTTTTTTGGGTCTTGTGAACCAGCCTGGGCCCCTAAGGTTTTTTTTCCTTATGTTCAGTTCTTTGACCAATTTGTTTAGAAGGAATGGCAGCGTCCGCAGGATTCCTTTTCACTGCCCAAGCGCCTTTCTGTATGCTATCCCTTTGAGGACAGCCTGTGGCAGATTCGGGTATCCCCCGCGGTAGACCTGCCGGTGGCCCTTCTGAACATGGCAACTGCCATCCCCATGGAAGGGTCGCCATCTTTTCAAGACCCGACCGATAGGATGGAGGCGGTGTCCAAAGCATTGTTCTTGGTGGCGGGGGCGGCCATGAGGTCAGCTCTTGGTGGTGCAGTCGCTCACAGAATGTCTGACGGAGTTGCACAGTGATTTGGGCTGCGGGTGCTCACCAGAATCATGGCAGCGAGCAAACCAGCTGGAGCAGGGTCTTCGTTACCTTTGCGATGCAGCGTTGGACTTAGTCCCTATGCTGTCAAAAAATGTCTGTGTTTGTGGTCATTATTGGACGGCTGCTGTGGCTGCAGTGCTGGTCGGGTGACCACGCATCTAAGAAGGGCCTCACAGACCTGCCCTTTCAGGGGGGTCGGCTTTTTGATGCTCAGCTGGACGAAATCATTAAGGATTTCATGGGAGGGAAGAGGACTTTCCTCCCAGAACCCAAGCGACGGGGAAATCGCTGTAGGCAGGGGCCTTCGTCCTCTGGCCAGAAGCGTTTTTTTCGTGCACTAGGTTCAGCGGGAAAGGACTCTCGGCCCGGCAAGGCTGCCGCTGGGACCAGTAAGCGGCCCGGGCAGCGCAAGTCCGGGAGGACGGTGGAAAGGTCCTCCTCCGCATGATGGGTTGCCCCTGCCCGACTCTCGGGTGGGGGGCCGGCTTCTGGGGTTCGCGGACCGCCCGCATCTCCGACCTGTGGATACGAGAGGTGGTGTCCTCCGGGTACAAGATAGAGTTTCGCACTCTGCCCCGGACAGGTTCTTTCCATCAATTTGAGACTCCCTCCGGGGCATCGACAGGCTGTGTTAGGGGCTGTTCAGACACTGTCCGAACAGGGGGTAATTATGCCGGTCCCCCCGGCGGAAAGATTCCGTGGGTTCTACTCAAACCTCTTTGTGGTGCCAAAGAAGGATGGGGTCAGACCGGTTCTGGACCTGATAGCGCTCAATCACTTTGTGAGGGCGCGGAAATTCAGGATGGAATGAGTACGTTCGGTCGTGGCCGCCCTGCACCAGGGGGACTTTCTGGCATCCCTGGACATCAGGGACGCTTATCTTCATGTTCCCATTTGTGTCCGGCATCAGCGCTTCCTTCACTTTGTAGTAGGGGATCTCCACTACCAATTTGTGGCACTTCCCTTTCGGTCTGGCCTCTGCTCTGCGGGTCTTCACCAAGCTGTTGGCTCCGGTGCTGGCTCTGCTGAGACAGAGAGGCATTGCTGTGGTAGCATACCTAGTCGTTCTACTCCTGCGAGCGTAGTCGGCTCCAGCTCTGGAGGACAATGTGCTATCACCCTGACCTCCCTGCGGGACTTCGGCTGGTTGATCAACCTTCAGAAGTCGACGCTGACCCCGTCCTGTCGCCCAGAATATCTGGGCCTGATCTTGGACACGGAGCAGGCAAGGGTGTTTCTACCTCTGGCCAAGTTGCTGATGCTGCAAGCAGCGGTGCGAGCTCTGTTGTCGTGCGGGTGTTGGGGCTCATGGTCTCGACCTTCGAGGCGATACTGTACGCCCAGAGTCACACCCGGTTTCTGCAGCGGGCGATTCTGCCGCAGTGGGACAAGTCTCCCTTGTCTCTGGATCAGCTGACCAGGTTGGATCATCAGACCAGGGGGTCGTTGGCCTGGTGGCTTCAGGCCCCGACACTGACCTTGGGGAAGTCGCTTTCTTCCCCTGGAATGGTCGATAGTCACGACGGACGCCAGCCATTGGGCTGGGGAGGAGTCCTGGGGCAATTATCTGCTCAGGGCCGATGGTCGGCGCAGGAATCTCACCTTCCGATCAATGTGTTGGAGTTACGGGCGATCAGGCTCTGCCTCTCCCACTGGTCAGCGAGGCTGCGCGGCCTCCCTGTTCGGGTTCAGTTGGACAACGCCACGGCCATGGCGTACGTTAACCATCAAAGAGGAACGAGGAGCTCGGCAGCAGCTGCAGAAGTGGCCCACATTCTGAGGTGGGCGGAGCTTCACGTGCCGGCAATCTCCGCCATGTACATTCCAGGCGTAGAAGCTTGGCAGGCGGACTTTCTCAGTCGCCAGACACTGGATCAGGGAGAATGGTCCCCGCACACAGGAGTGTTCCGCCAGAATTTGCCAAAGGTGGGGCACACCAGACGTGGACTTACAGGCATCCCGATTCAATCGCAAGGTACAGACCTTTGTTTGCAAGGCAAGGGATCCGTGGTGGCCTCATGGTCTCGGTACCGGCTTCTGTATGCCTCTCCTCCTCTCAAACTTCTACCGCGGCTGCCGCGCAGGATAGAAGTGGAGGGAATTCCGACATTCCTGGAGGCTCCGGATTGGCCTCGGCGTCCTTGGTACGCCGACGTGGTGCGGGTGGTAACAGGTGTTCCCTGGCGGGTCCCGCTTTGCGAAGATCTGCTGTCGCAGGGACTCATCCTGCACCCTGCTTTACCATCGCTGGCTTTGACCGCCTGGCTATTGAGTCCCAGGTACTGAGGGATAAGGGTGTCTCTGAGTCAGTGATCCCCACCGTGCTTAAAGCGCACAAGTGCACTTCGCGCAAGATTTATCATCGCACCTGGAAAGCTTATATTGCCTGGTGCGTGGCGGGGGGTTCTTTTTCGATGACTTGGGTGCTGGCCTTTCTTCAGCAAGGCCTGGATCACAAGTTAGCATTGAGTACACTCAAATGACAGATTTCGGCTCTGGCAATTCTGTTTCAGCGTCCGTTAGCGACGCATTCTTTGATTCGTACATTTGTACAGGGTGTACATCATGTGGCTCCTCAGGTACGGTCGCCTTTGGCGCCGTGGGATTTGAAATTGTACTTTCTGTACTGCAGAAACCGCCATATGAGAAGATCAGGGATATTCCCTTACAACTGCTGTCACAAAAGGTGGCCTTTTTGGTGGTCATGACATCCGCTAGGCGGGTGTCTGCATTGGTGGCTTTGTCATGTAGGTCTTCCTACCTGGTCCTTCATATGGATAAGGCGGTGCTGCGCCCTTCCCCTTCGTTTCTACCAAGGGTGGTTTCCTCTTTTCACATTGATGAGGACATTGTCGTCCCTTCGTTGTGCCCGCACCCGTCACATCCTAAGGAGATTGCTTTGCATTCCTTGGACATAGTGAGGGCTCTGCGGGTGTATTTGTCAGCAACGGCTCCCTTTCGGAGGTCGGATGCGCTTTTTGTGTTGACGGACGGTCTGCGCAAAGGTTTGGCGGCCTCGTCGGCTACTGTATCCCGTTGGATCGGATAGACTGTGACCCATGCGTATGCTGTTCGGGGGCACGAACCCCCCTTTCTGGTCACGGCTCATTTCACCAGGGCGATAAGTACTTCCTGGGCTTTTCGACACCAGGCGTCGGTGTCTCAGGTGTGCAAGGCGGCTACTTGGGCCTCGGTGCACACGTTTGTTAAGTTTTACAAAGTTGATGTGTCAGCATCTGATGCTGCCTTTGGCCGCAAGTCTTACAGGCGGCGGTGAAGGCGCGGCTGGCGCCTCTCATGAATTTCTGTTGGGTACAGTTGTTAGTGCTTACCCACCCCCCTTGTTCGACTCAGCTTTGGGACGTCCCCACGTGTCATGAATAAGAGGCTGTGTCTGTCAATGAGCATAAGAGAAAATAGGATTTTTTGACTTACTGAAAAATCCTTTTCTCTGAGTTCATTGACAGACGCAGCACCCGCCCCTCTGTGATTGAGTTGCACTGCTTGTTACGGACTGGTGAGCCTTGCAGGGCGGAGGGGTTATACACTGAGTGAGGACGGCCCCCTGGGAGGGGCCAACCTTGCCTGTCTGAACTTTTGTTCTGCCTAGTCTACTCCTGGTAAAAGGTGCATAACCCACGTGTCATGAATAAGAGGCTGCGTCTGTCAATGAACTCAGAGAAAAGGATTTTATGGTAAATCAAAAAATCCTATTTTTTGTTGCGTGAATCGGGCATATTCCGGCGTTTCTGATACTTTTCTATTGCCATAAAATTAAGCGTCAAACGCGCAACAAAAAGCTTAAGAAAACGCCCAAAAACGTGTCGCCTAGGTGTGAATGCAGCCTAAGGGAGGGTTATAACTCCTGTCACTTTTTTTTTGCCATCTGTGTTATATTGGAGAGATTTAATGGAAAAAAAGAAAGGGTTTGGGACCTTAGATGAGGCACATGTGCGTGATCAGAGTAATACTGTTTATTGAATCAGTATATACAACATAAATTAGCTAATGACATGACCATAGGTCAAAAAATTGCAAATACACAGTTGTGCTCATAAGTTTACATGCCCTGGCAGAATTTATGATTTCTTGGCCATTTTTCTGAAAATATGAATGAGAACACAAAAATATTTCTTTCACTCATGGTTAGTGTTTGGCTGAAGCCATTTATTATTTATTATCAATCAACTGTGTTTACTCTTTTTAAAACCATAATGACAACAGAAACTACCTAAATGACCCTGATACCGTGTATTGCCCCTTTTAACATCAATGACAGCTTGAAGTCTTTTGTGGTATTTGTGGATGGGGCTCTTTATCTTCTCAGATGGTAAAGCTGCCCACTCATTCCTCTTGGCAAAAAGCCTCCAGTTCCTGGAAATTCTTGGGCTGTCTTACATGAACTGCACGTTTGAGATCTCCCCAGAGTGGCTCAATGATATTGAAGTCAGGAGACTGAGATGGCCACTCCAGAACCTTCATTTTATTTCTGCTGTAGCCAATGACAGGTCGACTTGGCATTGTGTTTTGGATCATTGTCAAGTTGGAATGTCCAAGTACGTCCCATGCGCAGCTTCCTGGCTGATGAATGCAAATGTTCCTCCAGTATTTTTTGATAACATATTGTATTCTTCTTGCTATCAATTTTGACCAAATTTCCTGTGTCTTTATAACTCACACATCCCCAAAACATCAACGATCCACCTCCGTGTTTCACAGGTCTTGTTGACTCCTCTATAAATGTAGGGTTTATGGTTGTGGCCAAAAAGCTCAATTTTGGTCTCATCACTCCAAATGACTTTGTGCCAGAAGGTTTCAGGCTTGTCTTCTATGCTGTTTGGCATATTGTAAGCAGGATACTTTGTGGCATTTGCGTAGTAATGGCTTTCTTCTGGCGACTCGACCATGCAGCCCATCTTTCTTTAAGAGCCTCCTTAATGTGCATCTTGAAACAGCCACACCACATGTTTTCAGAGAGTCCTGAAGTTATTTGTGGGTTTTTCTTTGCATCCCGAACAATTTTCCTGGCAGTTGTAGCTGAAATTTTAATTGGTCTACCTGACCGTGGTTTGGTTTCAACAGAACCCTTCATTTTCCACTTCTTGATTAGAGTTTGAACACTGCTGGCTGATTGACATTCTCAATTCCTTGGATATCTTTTTATATCCCTTTCCTGTTTTATACAGTTCAACTACCTTTTCCCCCAGATACTTTGACAATTCTTTTGCTTTCCCCGTGACTCAAAATCCAGAAACATCAATGCAGCACTGGATGAAAGCTGCAAGGGTCTGTCAGGAGTCCAGAAACTCATTGACCTTTTATACGCACACACTAATTACAAGCAAACAGATCACAGGTGAGGATGGTTACCGTTAATAGCCAATTCAAACTTTGTGTCCACTTGTGTGCATGTTATCAGGCCAAAATCACCAGGGTATGTAAACTTTTGATCATGATCATTTGGGTAGTTTCTGTCAATATGATTTAAAAAGAGTAAAAAAAGTTGATTGATAATAAATGGCTTCAGCCAAACATGAACCATGGGTGAAAGAAACGTTTTTGTGTTCTCATTCATATTTTCTGAAAAATGGCCAAAAAACCATAAATTCTGCCAGGGTATGTAAACTTATGAGCACAACTGTATATAACACAGTATACAAGAATTGTACATTGGAGAGAAATATGAGCCAATGTTACTCCACATAGAATGATAACTGGACAGAATTACATAACATAAAATTCATCATATATTAAAAACATATTTGTATGCATCTTTGAAAGCTCTACATGTTTGGGAATTACACCACCCCATCAGGAGCGGATGCATACAGGATATCTATAAAAGAAAGAATTCATGTTGTATGTAAGACCAATGAGATCTAGTGCCCCCAATAACAGGGAATATGTTAAACAGAGGGATCAAAAAGAGGGGGAGGGAGCCAAAATAAGCAGACATCATCCCCCTATTTACATATAAGCTCAGAATCTCCATAAAAACTGCTAGATGGGTGAGGACCATCTCCAAAAGTCTTTCCTGGGAGCTGAGGGGGTGGGAACCCCAGAAGGATAGGCTGTTCATGCTGATGTTCCTGATGGTACACAACAATGACTCCAAGTGATCTATGAAAGTAATATATGTGTAGCTGTATTATAATCATTGGTAAATACCATGAAGCATTAACCTATAATGCTATAGCTAAGTAATGGAGCAAAGTGTGGGTGAAAAGAAGAGAGCACCAGGGGCCGTAAAGTGAAAAACACCAAAAGGTAGAAGATAGAGTGCAATCATGCAAGGAAATCTACCATGTAATGACCCAAGGCTGGGAGAGAATTAAAGAGGATAAACGTGAATAGGAAACAGTGTGGCTACCAAAGCCATAGTAGCAGACGCTAACTTCCAGTGAGTACCTGTGTATTCCCCAGTATGGGAGATCCATGGGAGAGATAGGGTGCAGGAGACCCCAAACGACAGCCAACAGTCAGCTGGACATGCCAAGTCCAACTGGGAATATATATGGGTGCCCAATTAGCCCAAGGGGTCCTCCCCCAGCATCACGCTGGCGAGATTCAAACAGAGGAGCACTCCCACCAGAGTGGCTGGCGCCGCCCATAATAACACAGGAGGCTCCTCATGAATCAGCCATAGAGGTGGAGAAAAAGTCGGTGCTGCAACGCCAAGGGTCGTTGCACATCTGATGTGATGCATGGCGCCGATGTGCAGCAAGTCAAGCCCGCCCCAATTCCCGTGTGTCCATGACAACTAAGGGGAAGGGGAGAGCACCCGGAGCGCATCGCAGCTCCCGGGCAAAGAGACAGAGAGAGACGGCTCAAACAAATCCGTCCGCCTAGAGATTTACCTCCACTTCTTGTGCCATAGCCAAAACAGGACATGAGAGGAAATCCCTGCAAATTAAGGGAATGCCTTGGGCCGCCCTCCCATCACCAGAACTAGTGTCCCCATTGGAAGAATTCCCCTCTATTTCTTTTCCGAGGACAACCCAAAATGTAGGATTTTGTTTTACTTTCACTTTCAATCATAATGGCAAGCAGGACAAATAGAGAGGCTGAATCTCCCCCATGGGCACAGACAAAAATAAAAACTTAATAGGTATTCAGATTCATCTACACTCTGTCCACAACTAAGAAAAGTCTTGCCTTTAGTTATACTATAGCATTCTCCAGTTTTAGTAAAACAACCCAAATGTTTTTATTGTTGGCCATGCCTCTCTGTCCAAATGACAAATGCTCATTTTTTTGATTGGGTGTCAAAGAGACAGGACATAAAAGAAAATCGTCCTGATGTTGCCACAAACAAAAACTGGCATCTCCCCATCTCTACTCAAGACTAGAAAAACATGGCTGGAAGTTAGTCTTTGAGGGCCCATTTATATCTTTGGGTATGCATAGAGGTATGTTTTTTTTTATTGTTCTCTCCACATTCTCTATTTATTGTTTGCTGCCCTATTATCCATTTGTTCTATCCCAGACCTTTTGATGAGTAAAGCTGAGTGATCATTTTAGCATGGATCAGCCAATGAAAGCCAGGGTAGCCAGGAGAATCTCGTACAACATATATGCTATTATATGTTGATATGGACACATAGAAGAGTGGCAACAGAAAAGGATTAGGCAGTCCATCAAGTCTGCCCCATTTTGATTTTTTTTATCTAAAGCTCTGTTTAAGTATGTTTAAATTCACTTACCGTTGACTTGGTCACTACCTCAGCTGGAAGTCTGTTCCAAATACGTTCCAAGATTTTGAGCTTTCCTCCTGCTAGTTTGAGATCATGTCCCTGTGGCCTTGATCCTAGCTTCTTATTGAAAATGCTTGCTTCCTAAACCTTTTTCACACCCTTCATATATTTAAAGATTTCCCTTCTGTCCCCCCTATTCCCTTCTTTCCTCAAGACTGTACATATGAAGGTCTTTAATTCTCTCCTGATGTTTTATCCACCAGAAATTTCACCATTGTTGTTGTCCTTCTATGAGCTTTTTCTATTTTATCAATATCTTTTGTAAGTGAGGTCTCCAGATACATTATTCTAAATGAAGTCTAACTAAAGATCTTTATTAGGTGATCAGGACTTCCTTCCTCCTGCTGGTGATTCCCTCTAGTGATAAATAAAGATTTATACAGGGGAATCAGGACCTCCTTCCTCCAGGTGATCCCTCTAAGCATAACTAAAGATCTAAATAGGAGAATCAGGACATCCTTCCTCCTGCTGATGATCCCCATAGTGATAACTAAAGATTTATATAAGGGAATCAAGAACTCCTTCCTGCTGGTGATCCCTTTAGTCATAACTAAAGATCTATATAGGGGAATCAAAACCTCATTCCTACTGCTGGTGATCCCTCTAGTGATAACTAAAGATTTATACAGGGGAATCAAGACCTTCGTCTTCCTGCTGGTGATCACACTAGTCATAACTAAAGATCTACATTGGAGAATTTAGACATCCTTGCTCCTGGTGATTCCCACTAGAGATAACTAAAGATCTAATTAGAGGGATCAAGACCTTCTTCCTCCTGCTGGTGATCACTCTAGTGATAATTAAAGATCTGTATAGGGGAGTCAAGACCTCCTTCTTCTTGTTATAGTATCTAGTGATAACTAAAGATCTATATGTAACGCCCCCATAGTGTAGGTGTTTTTATTTTTGTAGGTTTTTGATAGGAGAGGAAAAATCTAGTCAGGCCTGAATGTTTTGATCTGGGCTGGGAGTGGCTCAGGCGTGGGGCTGGAGATGGAAGGAAGGTACACCCATTGGAGATTCCTCCCCGTGAGCTGGGAAAGCTCTCGAAGGGGGATGGATGAGGAGGTGTCACTTCCTGATGTATGACAAGGAGCCCTGACCAATCCACAGGCTGGGTTGGCAGGGGGCAGGCCTCCTTACCTACAGCAATCTGCCAGCAGGTGTCAGGAGAGTTGGGGTGGAGCCTCCAGTCTGGGGGAGTGAACCTGAGGCCTGGGGCTTGGGTGCAGCCGGAAGCGGGAATCGGCTCCTGGAGTGGCACAGGAGAAGTAGGAGAGCAGCTGAGGTCTACATGGAAGGAGGTTTTTTAAAGAATACACCATAAAGTCGGTGAGTGGCGGCCCCTGGGAGTTGGGCGAGAAGGCTGAGACAGTCTGGGAGGAGAGAGAGCAGTCTGTAGAAGTCGGGAGAGCCATTAGACCGCAGGACAGACCGGACAGGTCTGGAAGAAGAATGGGCTGGGAGAAGTGATTCATCCAAGGCTCAGCTAGCATCAACGTACTTAGCTACACAACAGAGGGTCCATGGTTTCAGGAAAGGAAAACCTGTAATTCTTACCCACAAAGGGTGGTTCTGAGGCCTTGTCGGTGGCTGCAGCAGGCCTCACCTTGTGCTAGC
Organism: Glandirana rugosa; assembly: GCA_018402905.1. NCBI lineage: Eukaryota > Metazoa > Chordata > Amphibia > Anura > Ranidae > Glandirana > Glandirana rugosa. Next base: position 1,160,064 of record BLSH010160854.1, on the reverse strand, counting down.
TGTGGTGAAAAGGAGGTGTCATGGAGGTCTGATAAACTTCCTTTCGGATCAGGGAACAAGTGCTACTGTCAGCAAGTAGTGTGCTGGAGAGAGGAAAGGAGAAGAGTAATGGTCAGCAAGTAGTGTGCTGGAGGAGAAGTGTATATACCGGAGGTGTATATAGTAAGTCCGGTGTTCAATTACTGGGCATCCCACAGTCATCCCTAATCCCTATCCAAGTTCAAACCCCTAAATAAAACAACAAAACAAAGTACCGGCCTGTTCAGTGACTCTGGGTGTGTGGAATTGTGTGATTGAGGGCAGCTGGCAGTTGGACCACAACTATCAGCCACTCTTGAGGAAACACAAGGCTACATATATAGGGGAGTCAAGACCTCCTTCCTCCTGCTGGTGATCCATCTAGTCATAACTAAAGATCTATATTGGGTGACTAGGAACTCCTTCCTCCTGCTCGTGATCCCTCTAGTCATAATTAAAGATCACTATAGGGTAATCAGGACCTCCTTCCTCCTGCTGGTGATGCCCTCTAATGATAACTTAAGATCTATATAGGGGAATCAAGACCTCCTTCATTCTGGTGATCCCTATAGTGATAAAGATCTATATAGGGAAATCAAGACCTCCTTCCTGGCTATCCCTCTAGTCATAACTAAAGATCTATATAGGGAAATCAATAACTCCCTTCTCCTGCTGGTTACCCCCTCTAGTGATAATTTATGATCTATATTGGGTGATCAGATCCTCCTACTGTTGATCCCTCTACTGATACACCCCAGAATTATTTTCCCACTGCTAGGCCAAACTGTTTGCGTACTTTACAATCATCCAAAATAGACACCCCCATTTTTTTTTCTCTGTTGAATTTTTTTTTTTCCTCTGGTTGACGTGCCACAGTGACATGTGGATGTGATTACAGAAATGGATAATATATATATACAGTACACACACACATGTCTGCGCCAGCAGATCAGGTTTGAACCTTACTGGCTTGTTTATTGACATTTTGATGACTGAAACTGATTGACTGGAGATTGTTTAATTTATGTATATTCTTGCCAGAATTTCAGGGCAATTTTGTGCAATACCCGGAGTGCTATCGAGAGATCCAGTGTCTGAGCAGAGAGTCACTTGACCCAAACCAATATCAAGTTTCTAGTGGACACTCTACAGGTACTGACCTCCTTTTCACTTTCTGTCTCTTAAGCTTAAAGTGTTACTAAACCCAGAACCTGCATTCCCTATACCTGGTCTCCCACAGTGCACAGAACATGGAAATACATTTATTTTAGTAAATATAAACTGCTAAATACATTTTCTTATCAGAAGTATATAGCAGGCAGCCTTGTGACCTCTGTTCCTAGTAAACCTTATAGGAGGAGTTTTCTTTACCCCCTGATCCTCTGTCTGGACAGTGCTGATTGGCCCTGTGCTGATCACATGCAGTCTTCCAAGAAAAAATAAAACTATATAGCAATACACACCAAACTGAGCGTGTGCAGCCCGTCCACTGGTGTGCGAGTCAAACCACACATAACGATATATCAAAATAAAAAAGAACCTTCTGACGTACACTAGTCGT
>BLSH010160854.1:1128642-1154988 GCA_018402905.1 Glandirana rugosa | reverse complement strand
CTTTGACCCCTGCAGACCAGTGGGATATGATCTACAGTAAAAAGGGAAAGACATGTGTGTGCGTGTCGTCGCCTCCCCCTTAAGGGTGCACTAAGCCTGTCCTTAGCGTGACGTAAGGCCAAGTTTAACGTACGCTAAGAAATGTCACAATAAACGTGGTTCAAAAAAACATAACTGTGTTTAGCGTGATGTTTCATATCCATGATCCATAGTCGTTTATGAACTGGCTTTCATAGCCATGGGTTACAGTGACGGTTTGTCGCTCCAAGAAATATTGGTCAGACGGAAAGGTGGTATCGATTTTCCTACACAATTTCACCTCAAGGTCCGTTTTTAACTTGAGGAATCTTTTACATTCGTGTGGGGGGGGGGGGGAACAAAAAACTATATATAAAAAAAAGTAAGGGGGGGGGGTGTGCTTACATTTTCTAAGGAGTTCAATTTTTGCCTGGAACTCCACTTTAACACATCCTTTTAGCTATGGTGGAAAGGCAGACTGGTTATAAAGAACCTCGCTGTTTGGCAGTGACATTGGGTACCGATACTTTCGGTCAAGTATTTGCTGATACCTAGTACCTATACTTTGTAGTGCGATTTGTGTCAATACAAAAAAACTTGGTGCAAATAACACTGTAAAGAATCGCATGCAATTTGAACCGGAATGCAGTGCGATTCCTGTCCGAATCACGTGGGAATTCCCCCTCCGCTGCTGTGCGTGTGTGTACAGAAAGGGAAAAATGACATCTAGTATAGGGTGACCAGACGTCCCCAGTTTCAGTGGACAGTCCCCGGATTGAGGACACTGTCCCCAGACCAAATCTGTCCCCAGTTTTGTCCCCTGATTGGATTTGAACAGGGGCTCAAACCATTTCCAAGACAGACAGTGCAGAATTAAAAAAAAAATTCTGAATTACACCCCCCCCCCACTCTGCTGCTCCTACTAGCGGGGGGGGGGGGGGAGGTGCAATTCCTGCTCGCATGTTCTTCTGCCTGATAGTGTCCAGCAGCAGGCACAGAGGGGTAGCGGATCCGATCGTGGGGCAGCCAGTGCCTTCAAGGCTTCAACAACGGTGTGCTTTTGGGGTGTTTGTGAATAGACTACATTGCACTGCGTCTGTCTCTCTGGCATAATGGATGGTATCATAACTCACAGGCAGCAGGCATTCTATCATGGCTTTGGCTGGCATTGCACTGCCACAGTGTGTCACATAACATGGCTGCTGGAACAGGGATCTGTGCCTTCCCTTAGTAAAAGCAACCTCCCGCACAGTGAGAAAACACTTGTTGGGCACACATTTAACCCTATGATTGCCTTAGATGTTAACCCCTTCCCAGCAAGTGTCATTAGTACAGTGACAGTGTATATTTTTAGCACTGATCACTTTATTAGTGTCACTGGTTCCCACAAAGTGTCACTTAGTGTCCAATTTATCCGCCACAATATCGCAGTCCCGCTATAAGTCGCTGATTGCCGCCATTACTAGCAAAAATAAAATATGTCCCCGGATTTCATTTTAAAAATCTGGTCAACTTAATCTAGTAGGCAGTTTATTATAAATGTTCAAACTCACATTACATATCCGGCCAAATGCAAAATCTGCATAGGCATAAAAACCGAAGGAGGAGAAGAGAAGCTCTGGGACCCCGTGGGTATAGGGCGGAAGTGATGTCAGCTTGGGGGTGGACCGCCTCTACATCTCCTCCAGCCCTGTGGACTGAGACAGCTATGCAGATTTTGTATTTTGCTGGATATGTACTGTGAGTTCTAACATTTTTAATAAACTGCCCACTAGATGGCGCTTTTCCCTGTCTATACACACGCACAGGATCGGTAGGGGAAATCGCATGCGATTCGGACAGGAATCACACCGCATTCCTGTTTAAATCACATGAGATTTGCACCCATTCATTTTGTATTGACACAAATCGTACTGCACAGTATCAGTTTCAGTATCAGGAGCATTTGTGCGAGTACCGATACTTGTGCAAATGCTTGGTATCGGCACATCCCTATCGGGTAGTAATGTGAGCTGCCCATGGCCTGGTCATTGGTGAGGGTCCTAACAACCAATCTGACTTTCTACACAAACAAGATCAGACAAGGATTCCCCCAGAGTTAGGGGGGGGGGGCTCTAATGATAGAGGGGTGCCATTTTCATTGAAGCATTGTTATCTCTTTAAATTCCTAATATATAACTGAGAAACCTCTTCATTCATTTTCCTGTATAATATTTCCGTGGTACCGCAATTGCCCATGACAGCATTGGAAGGCACAGGCGGACTCTGAGGCACTTTGGAAATTTGACTTTATATAAACAATGTATATCATGGAGAGTATTGTTCTCCTTTTTGAAATTATTTCACATTTCTAATATTCTCTTGCACAGACCTCATGTATATATGATTTATCACATCTTTTATTATATTTTATACTTTCTGTTTTAAGTCAGAACATTAAAACTGGACAGATTGTTGGTTACTGCGTTTGTATTCTTTGAGTTTATACAGCAGGCTAGAGTTCCACTTTAAAATAATATTTGTTGATCCTGCCATAAATGTCCTTGTTTAGGTACTTCCTGCTATAGAGTGACAGCTACCTGTCCCTATCTCCTAATTGTTCTGTATTGTGACACGCTTTTCCAATGGAAACTACAATGCTACCATACCAAAATATAATGCACAGGCATGCTCAACTGTTGTCACCATCAGGAAACCAGCCATGAGAAATGACGTGCAGCAGTTTCTGGACAGGAGGTAGCATATTACACATAGGGGTGGTCATGTTTTAGGGGTTGCACGCACTGCCGATTGGCATAGTCTGCATGCACGTCCTTAGGGAATCAGGCACGGGGTTCGGTACTGGTTCATGTGGGGGGGGGGGGGTGCTTACCCTTATGCTTTCTTTCTGTAGATTGGACATGTCGCATGTTTCTGATAGTGAGGATTTGGCGTTCATCCCGCCGACCTCACAAGGTGGGTCTGAACATGGGAGTACTCAGTCGTTAAGGAACTGGACCATTCCCAGGCTCATAGCAGAGCTGCATCAGAGGGGCATTCCATTCCCAGCTTCAGCCAGGAAAGCCGAGTTATTTAGGCTGTTGTTTCCGACTCCGTCGCAGCCTATTGCCTCGACCAGCGAAGAGCACGTTTCAGTGCACACATCATTGATACAAATTCACACAGTGTTAAATGCGTTAGTTACATCCATGTCACAGTTACAGGATAGAACAGAAGTGATCGAAGCACATGTTGCTAGGGATCAAGCAGTGGCAGTTCCAGCAGCCCCCACTCCACCTAGCGCACCGGCAGATAATGTTGGCGTTCCTTTACCAGTGTCAGCCCCTTCACCATTGTCAGTGTTACCATCAGTATCCCCGGCTCACTTTATCCCAACCAATGTCAAGAAAGAGATCTTGGAAGGGAGGGATGTCAACTTGGCATCGTTACTGATTGCTTCACAGGATGTATCAGAGAACAAGTCCTTTGCATGCGGGGAAGTTTCAGTGGTACTTAAAACAAAGGACCCCAGGCTTAACCACAAACTTAGTGTGGCAGAATTTGTACTGGCTTTTGGTATTTTCAGGGATATCATATGCTCAGTTAGTCCCAGTAGAAGAGAGGAGTTGGACATATATCTACACAAGGTAGTGGATTTTGCGCATAAATATGGCGGGCATAGTTTTTATGACTACCATAGATCATTTTCAGCAAAGGTTGCAGCGACTTGGGCTCAGTTCCAGTTGGTTACATGTTGGAGCAACATCGACACGGAACTTTTCTGCAGGCATTTCGCCAATCAGAAGTCTCCTGTATGCGGCAATTGTCAGTCCACAACTCATATGTCAGCCTGGTGTCCCACGTTCGAGGCACATAGTCACGTCGGGGCAGTAAAACAAGGCAGTGTGGTATCTTCTACAGGACCCTCAGGACAGGTGGACGAATTGGGGAGGCCTATCCATTTTCTGGGTAAGGCGCAGGTGTGCAACAGTTACAACCAGGCAGGTTGTAATTACAATCAGTGTAGGCTCCTACATGTCTGCACCAATTGCTTCAGGGCACATCCTAAGTCTTCTTGCTTGGTTAGGCCTTCCAGTACATGACTAAGTCAAATCAACGTCTCTTTATTAGGGGACTGTTTAGAACATCATACATTATAGGAGTTAAAGCAATTTTTGGTGGAAGGGTTTTCAGTAGGGTTTCATACAGGATTCATCACACTACCGACACAGTCTTTTGAGTGTAGGAATCTGCTGTCAGCAAATAGACACGCTGCTGTGGTGGATGAACTATTAGAAGTAGAAATATCTAAGGGGTTTGTGATTGGTCCATTCGCCTCTCCACCTTTTGGCATGTGGAGAGTTAGCCTGATAGGGGTAGTTTGTGGTAAATTTTCCAATAAATTTCGTTTGATTTATGATCTGTCTGCACCTCATTCTTCCCACATACCGAGTTTGAATTCACTCGATCCATCTGAAGAGTTTTCATTGAAATACGCATCAGTGGATTCAGCCATACAACACATTTTGCAGTTAGGAAAGGGTGCTTGGTTGTCCAAAGCGGATGTGGCGGATGCGTTCAAGCTGCTGCCTATCGTTCGGATCAAAGAGCAGTCCTTGCTTGTTTGATTTGTTCGCACAAGCACTTCATTGGATTTTGGGAAACTGCAAGGGTTGTGAGCGGGTAGTGCACTACTTTAATGATTTTTTACTGATTGAAGACCCGGAATCATCTCCTAAGGATCTAGACTCACTTATCGGGTTCTCGGAATTGAACGTTCCGTTAGCAGTTCGCAAAGTGGAGGGGCCAGCCAGGGTTATCAATTTTCTGGGTATAACCTTGGATTCCGGTAGCATGGTGGCAAGTTTGCCTATAGAGAAACTGATGAGGATTCGGCAGACCATTCATGGGTTTGTGGGGTCATCAGTGTGTTCTAAAAGGGAGCTACAGTCTCTTTTGGGCATGTTGAATCATGCTATGAGGATCATCCCTCAGGGTAGATCATTCGTATCCAGGTTGTTGGACCTGTTACCCTTATGTCAGGACTCAGAATCAGTGATCAGGTTGCAGGCGGATGCCAGAGCTGATTTGATCATGTGGGATCAGTTCCTTTGTGACTGGAACGGTATCTCTCTACTTATTCCACAGCCTAACATTGATTCACCTAGGGTGTTCTCCGATGCGGCAGCATCCATGGGTTTTTCGGCCATATTCGGTAACCAATGGTTTGCTGGACGGTGGCCGCCCGAGGTGTTTCAATTACCCCAATTTGCGCAGACCTCAGCGCTCTTTGAGATTTATCTGATCGTAGCAGCGGCAGTCACGTGGGGAGCAGAGTGGACTGGGAAATCAGTAATCTTTTTTACTGATAATTTGGCTACGGCCAACATTATCAACAAAGGCAGGTCAGGGTCACTGTTGATCATGTCATTTATGCGTAGGTTGACATGGTTAGGCATCATCTTTAGATTTCATTTCCAAGGTGAATTTATCGGGGGTAGGTTTAATGGTGCTTCCGATGCTTTGTAATGATTTAACCTACCACAATTTTTCTTACCGCATCCGGGAGCCGAGCTGGAGGGCAGAGCAATGCCGATTTACGCCCAGCTGATCATGGACTAGGCAGGTTTCGGGATCAGGCCTTGGTGTTTGCCAACGGTTCCCTGTCCAGGAATACCTTGAAGGCTTATACCACGGGGTGGATGGCGTTTAGTAGGTTCCTGGATCGATTTCCTTGTGATGCCCTGGGGGATGTTAGTTATGTCATGGCATTTGCAGCTCATTGTCATAGCGAGTTGGGTTTGTCCGCTAGCACTGTTAAGCTGTATTTTTCAGGGGTACAGCATTTCAGATCACTAAAGTCACCTGACAGCCCGTCCATTTTTGCAGCTCACCCACTGAAAGCCATGTTGAGGGGGATGCAAAGGTCTCAGGAGCAATCACGATGGTCACGGCTACCGATTACAGGAAGTATTTTTCGGGACATGTTGTCTACTTCCCCTTTTGGGGTGGGCCCTAGTTTGGTGTTGAAAGCCGCCATTTATCTGAGTTTTTTTGGTTTTCTCAGACCAGGGGAAGTTTTGCAGGCTAACATACAGGCACCGGGTTTTACTTAAAAGTAGTCTTACAAAAGAGTGTGACCATTACGCCTTGCAGTTAAGGAATGTAAAACTAGACAGTTAGGACCTGGGTTTGTGGTCAAATACTATGGCACTGGGGGCCCATGGTGTCCGATGATAGTGTTGGATACGCTCTGCAAACACTTTGCAGCGGCACCTTTGGATTGCCCTTTGCTCTCCTTTCCCGTGTGTCCTCTGCCTTCAAAACAATTTATAACGTATGTGCGTATGTTGCTGACAAATTTACATCTAAATCCTAGACGTTTTTCTGGTCATTCATTTAGGATTGGGGCAGCTTCCACGGCTTCTAAGCAAGGGGTCCCGGCTTACATTATTAAGCACATGGGGCGTTGGAGGTCTGCTTGTTATAGTCGTTACATACCGGAACCGCATGCAGAAGTTATCCGAGCTTTCAATACTCTGTTAAATTAGTAGGAAGTGATTGTTAGTCTCTGCAATAAATAATTATTCATACCTATTTCGTGTCTTTTGCCCTCTGTCAGGTATACTGACCAGCCAGATCAAGGCACATTTCAGGTCTGGCAAAATACGGTATCTTGTCCAGTCAGGGAAGAATCTGACCACAAATAATGTAAAGATACATTTTAAAATGTAGTAAAACGGACGGTGTCAGTAGAGCATAGATTGGTGTGTGTAGGACAGTGGCTGGTGTTGGTAGGACATTGGACAGTGTCAATAGGGCATAGATTGGTGTCAGTAGAACATTGGATAGTGTCAGTAGGACAGTGAATGGTGTCAGTAGGACAGTGGACATGTCACCAGGGCAGGGGATAGTGTTAATAGGACAGTGGATGGTGTCAGTAGGGCATAGATTGGTGTCAGTAGAACAGTGGATGGTGTCAGTAGAGCAACGGACATGTCATGAGGGCAATGGACATGTAAGTAGGACAGTGGATGGTGACAGTAGATCAGTGGACGGTATCAGTAAGGCATAGATTTATGTCAGTAAGACAATGGATGGTGTCAGTAAGGCAGAGGTTGGTGTCAATAGGACAGTGGATGGTGTCAATAGGGCATATATTAGTGTATGTAGGACAGTGGATGGTGTCAGTAGAGCAGTGGACAGTGTCAGTAGGGCAGAGGTTGGTGTCAGTAGGACAGCGGATGGTGTCAGTAGGGCATAGATTGGTGTCAGTAGGACAGTAGATGTTGCAAGTAGAGCAGTGGACCTGTTATCAGAGCAGTGGATGGTGTCAGTAGGACAGTGGATGGTGTCAGTTGGACAGTGGGTGGTGTCACTAGAGCAGTGAATGTGTCAGTAGGGCAGAGATTGCTGTTAATAGGACAGTGGATGGTGTCAGTCAGTAGAGCAAAAAAAATAGATATTTGGGGGGGAACACCCTACCAAACGCATGGTGCTGCTCGTAACGACCAACAAACAAAAAATCTATAAGTTACAGCGCACACACGATACATACTCCTGTCAGGCTATTTAAAAGCATCTAAACGTATATAGCAAAAATTGCAAAAATACGGGGGTTTGGTCACACTGAATGGCCATGAAGTGCTTAAGCCCACTGACTGCTGCAAAGTACCCCGTTTTACCAGTGGCAACCTACACTGACCTTAGAGTGAATGCTCATATCTCTTAAACCGTGGAAGCTAACGCCTCTCTTTATATACATTATATCTTTATAACTTATAGATTTTTTGTTTGTTGGTCGTTACGAGCAGCACCATGCGTTTGGCAGGGTGTTCCCCCCAAATATCTATTTTTTTTGTATGCTTTATGCTTGGGTCCTGACCAGACCTTTTTCGGTTGGTGAACCCCATCCTCCTTAATTAGCCCCAATCAGTGTCCACCTGATCCATGGGATGTGTCCTCTGGTCTCCCATAAAGAGAGGCGTTAGCTTCCATGGTTTAAGAGATATGAGCATTCCCTCTAAGGTCAGTGTAGGTTCCCACTGGTAAAATGGGGTACTTTGCAGCAGTCAGTGGGCTTAAGCACTTCATGGCCATTCAGTGTGACCAAACCCCAGTATTTTTGCAATTTTTGCTACATACGTTTAGATGATTTTAAGTAGCCTGACAGGAGTATGTATCATGTGTGCGCTGTAACTTATAGATTTTTAGTCAGTAGAGCAAGGGATGCTGTCAGTAGGGCAGAGATTGCTGTCAGTAGGACAGTGGACGGTGTCAGTAGAGCAGTGGACATGTCATCAGGGCAGTGGATGGTGTCAGTAGGAAAGTGGATGGTGTCAGTCAGTAGAGCAAGGGATGGTGTCAGTAGTGCAGAGATTGGTATCAGTAAGAAGTGGACAGTGACAGTAGTTTTTAATTATGTTATTTTTTCAATATTATTTTTGAACAATTGTTTTTGGAGCCCCATTTAGAGGCTTTAATGAAATATTAGGGGTCTAAGCAGAACCCTGATGTTTCACTTTTGAGACAGAGAAAAGGACTGAGGGCAGAGATTCCCCTGTGCCCTTCTCTGCAGGCTTATCTGCACTGGACAGTGAATGGATTGGAAGTGCTCTGTGCTGAGCAGCTTTTAGTTCACAAAATTTAATTCACAAAACGGAAACATAGTAAACACCGTTTACTATGCTTCAGTTATGAATGAACACAGTGAGTGGTCGGTACTGATCACTCACTGTGTTCATTCAGATAAGGAGCTTATTCATTGTTCTAATTATCCATCCTGGAACATCCCCCTGCGCACCTGCAGCAGCAACCTGCAGGAGAGATAAGGAGGGGACACGTGGGGGGTCAATCTGGGGTGCATGGGGTGATTGGGGTGTTCCAATGCACATCCAGCACACCCTGCGGACACACCTGTTTCCATTCCCTTCACAAGAAAATTGTGGCTATTACAACTTTGCTGCATCAGTTAGGTGGATCTTGTAATGTCAATCTGGTTGTGACAAAAGTAGTGACTGCTTAAGGTAAATTTTTGATTGCACAAAGGGGTTGATTTACTAAAGGCAAATAGAATGTGCACTTTGCAAAGGCAGTTGCTTCAGAGTTTGGTAAATGCGGTGAAGCTTCACTATGCAAAGAGCACCCAATCATATGCAGAGAAAATAAAATAAAATGCATTTTTGCTTGCACATGATTGGATGATGGAAGTCAGCAGAGCTTCTGCTCATTTACTAATCTCTGGAGCAACCGCACTTGCAGAGTGCACAGTATATATGCCTTTAGTTAATCAACCCCAAAGTCTCCACCAAAAACGCTGTGATCTGACTGCAGGAACGCTAAGAAGTTAGAAGGCACATTATAACACGGATACATCCTCTTCTGTCTGAGGCTGCATTTCATTACAAGGTCCATAAAACTGACAGAATGCTTTCAGACCTATCTGCTCCAGGCTGAACACTAAATCTTATTGTTAGAGCAGTAACGGTATTCTAATAAGAGTAATCAAGTTAATAATTAGAAGTAACAGGAGATGAAATAAAGAGGACTGGTCAGATGGATTCCATTACACAACATTTCCAAGTAAAGTTTCTCTTCCATGGAACCAGGATTGGGTAATTGAGGGACTTCGCAGTGTAATGTAAGTGATCCGGATGAAACGGAATTCTAGAAACAATAACAGAAAAAGGATGAATTCCGTGAAACGAGAGCCATGGTTTTTGTTTTATATCTGTCTTGTATTCGTTTTATTAAAAAGCTTTGCACAGTCTTTTGCAGAAACTTAAAGCGGACCTTCAGTCATTTTTTCATCTTTCCATCTAGAACATCCTCTGCCCTTGTTGTTTTAACTTTGGATAGTAAAACATTTTTTCTGCCAGTAAATACCTTATCCAGCCCACTTCCTCTTTCTTGTCTGGTCATTAGCCTAGGCTTATGACATTATGACATCATGCACAGCTCCCTCTCTTGCTCACTCTCGTGAGAGTTTGCCAGGAAGGGAGGGGGAATGAGTCATAAGAGGGCCAATGAGAGCTGCAGAGCTGGAGGTGTGCCTCTGTGTAAATCCAGGAAGTGAACAGGCAGCTGCTTCAGCTGCCAACAGTAAAAATGGATGCAGCCTGACTTAGTGGAGGGAGATTTCTGCAGCATATTTGGCAAGTACAGTCACAGTATACATAAACTAGTATGCAAAGTGGTTGGAAGAAAGCATTAGAATGGCAAATATGATTTTATTTCAAAATGTGAGCAGACTGCAGTTCCTCTTTTTGCCCTGTGTAAAAGATGGCCCTGAAGTCAGCGTAGTGACATTCTCAGGACCCGCTGCCACTGCGTACAGCCCCATGCTCACTGACATATGCCCTGAACACAAACAGCCTTCAAAAGGTGATGACCCAGCTAGCCGTTATTTCTGTACCCTGTGTCAAGCCAGCCACTGTATGTGCCAATGTGCAAGTCCCATCCATCTCAGCTTGGAATAAGGATAACTTTGGAATCTTGGGTGCCAAAGGACTTTTCCTGGCACTGCTTGCATTGCAAATTGGAAACACTGCCTTGCTGGCCAGACCACAGCAATGCCAACCTGTAAAAATGCAGTAGCTTTAGTACTAGGCCATATTCCCTACCAGTTATACGTTATATAATATTTGCAGCTGGAGTAATTACTAGTCTTGCCGGTTGCCGCTCCTCTGAAAAGCGATCTGCGGTGGTAAGGGCTGCTGCACATATGAATGAGCCCTTAGAGCTGTGTTTCTCAATCTTTTTTCAGTTAAGGCACCCTTTATAATTATGAACAGTCTCGAGTCACCCCATTCTAAAATGAAAAAACTATTCTAATAGTTTGACATAATGCAGCAATTCACACGTAGGACACCCAACGTTAGAGGTCATTTATTCTTCCAAAGCAAATACACTTTTTCACACTGGTACTGACTAGTATTCCAATGTTTCTCTTCTCCCTCAATTTCTCTCCATCAGTCAGCTAATGTCACCCCAGTGCAGATGGAGAGGGGCAGAGGAGGGTCAAGCATGGATGCTGTGGAGGTGATAGACATCCTCCTTATTAACTGATGGCATCATTGGTGGTTAGGATGCCGGTGTCTAGAAAGCTGTAATGGTTCATAAAGAAAACCTGTGGTTTTGTGTAACTAAAAGGCAGCCTTCATCCACCTGCTGGGTTGTATACAATTTTTGATACATTTTTAGGCATTTTGCCAAGGCACCCCTGAAGGAACCTTAAAGAGGAAGTAAAGCCTTCCTGTTTAATTGTACCTACAGGTAAGTCTATAAGGCTTACCTGTAGGTACTGTAAATATCTCCTAAACTTGCACTGTTTAGGAGATAAATACTATATACTCTGCCGCCGACGTCATTGACGCATGCGCACTGAAGGAACGCTCGATGGTGCCGTTTCTTCAGAGCCCTGTGCTGTGACCGGCGACATGCGCAGGAGTGACGTCATCGTGGCTTCAGCCAATCACAGCGCCGGAGCACGCAAATCCGGAAGAAACTCCAGGAAAATGTCAGATGTCTCAGCGATGTGCGGGCTCCGCTGCAACGGCTTCGTTCTAAAGAGGTTGTAAACCCTCAAGGTTTTTCACCTTAAAAAGTATAACTAAAGGCAAAACTTTTTTTTAAGTTTTGGATAGAGTGGAGAGGGATTGGAGCCCCTGTCAGTTTTTATTGCAGTCTTATTTCTCCTGTTTACCATTATCATTGAAAGTAAAAAGAAAACCCCAAATTTTGGGTTGTCCCCAGAAAAGTAATAGATGGGAAATCTTCTAATGGGGACACTAGTTCTGGTGAGCTGGGGGTCCCCAAGAAATTCCTTTAATTTGGAGAGATTTCCTCTCACTTTCTGTTTAGCTATGGAACAGGAAGTGACATGAAATCCCCGCAATAGACACAGATGGCGAAAAAAAATTTGACAGCGGTTATAACCCTCCCTTACTCTATCCAAAATGAAAAAAAACAGTTTTGCCCATAGTCCTACTTTAATGCATTCTATGCATTAACCACTTAAGGACCAGAAGGATTTCCCACCTTAGGACCAGAGCACTTTTTGCAATTTGGCTCTGCGCCAATTTAACTGACAATTGCGTGGTTGTGCAACGTTGTAACCAAACAAAATTTCCATCCTTTTTTCCCCACAAAAAGAGCTTTCTTTTGGTGGTATGTGTTCCCCTCTGCGTCATTTCTGATCACCGCTATAAACAAAAAAAGAGCGACAATTTTGCAAAAAAAAATTATTTCTTACTTTTTGCTAAAATACATATCAAAGAAAATATAAAAAAAACAAATTTATTCATCAAGCCAATTTATATTCTTCCTCATATTTTTGAAATGGCAATCAGCGTTTGTTAATTGGCTTGCTCAAAAGTTGCCACGTTTACAAACCATATCAATTAATTTCTGGCGTTTTTACAATTTTGTTTTTACTACTAGTAATGTTGGCGATCTGCGATTTTTATTGATATTGCAGCGGACATGTTGGACATTTTTGAGACCAATGACATTTATACAGCGATCAGAAATTGAAATATCCACTGATTACTGTGTAAATGTCATTGGCAGGGAAAGGGTTAACCTGCAGGGGACACTCTAGGGGTTAACAGTGTTCCCTGTGTGTGTTCTAACTGTGTGAGGGCTGGGCTGCCAGGGGCAGCAGAGATCTAACTGATCCTAAGTACAAGGGATCAGTAGATCTCTGACATGCTGCCTGTCAGAACGGGGAACCACCGTGTTTACATCAGCGGTTCCCAGTTCTGGCTCTGTCACAAGCCATCAAGTCCACCTGTCCTGCACCACCGGCACGCGCTCGCCCCCTAGCAGTCGTGCACGCGAGTGACAACTATAAAAAGCGATTCGTGGGACAGAGCCATGCTGTGGCAACTGGTTAAGGTGAAAAACCTTCTGTAGTGCAGCAGCCCCCAAGTGCCCAACTTTTAATTACCGGTACATGAGCCCGATCGTTCCAGCAACGGGGACGAGCACAGCAGCTCCAGCCGCTGGCTTGGGTCCTTATTGGATAGATTGATAGCAGCAGGAGCCATTGGCCCCCACTGCTGTCAATCAAATCCAGTGATGTGGGAGTCGGGTCCTGCTGTCTGTGTCAATGGACACAGCAGCAGGACTTGGGAGCGTGCCCACATGAGTGACCCCAGGGAAAGCGCTTCTCTGTGGGGGTGCTCTCGAGAAGAGGAGGAGCCAGGAGCGCCATTGGGGGACCCCAGAAGAAGAGGATTGGGGCCACTCTGTGCAAAACCACTGCACAGAGGAGGCAAGTATGACATTTTTGAAAAAAAAAAAAACGAAAACAAACCTTTACAACCCCTTAAGGTAAGTATTTCATAATGAGCTCATTATGCCTTTGTCTTACAGTTTTTTTTGTGGTTTGTTTTTTTAGGGTTTACAACTTCTTTAAAGGTGCCTGGGCTGAAAAAGGCTGCCTTATAGTACACCAAGGCTGTCTACCAGCAACTTACCTGTTTATCATGTCTCTGCTTTGTTTATATGTAATAAGGGCTAAGGGGGTGATCTATTAAAGATGGGTGTTCACCAATGGATTTTGGTGACAATCCTTTACTGCCCTCCTAAAGCAAAAATATATATATTTTTTTTTTTGTATATGGTCTTTTATGGTATTTTTGTGTATCAGCAGCTACATCATATATTATTGTATGCTGAACCTTGCAATGTTCCACTGCCACCTAGTGGTGAAACATAATACCAGCTATTACCACTTTTTTTAACGTGAACTTTTATCTAGGCACTTTCACCACTCTAAAATATGCTCACTAAGACCCCTTTCACACCAGAACGTTTTTCAGGCGCTTTTGCGCTAAGATAGCGCCTGAAAAACTGCCCCCATCCACCCCAGTGTGAAAGCCCGAATGCTTTCACACTGGGGGGGGGGGGGGGGGGGGGCTGGTGCGCTTGCGGGACGGGAAAAAAAGTCCTGCAAGCCGCATCTTTGGGGCGGTGTGGGAGTGGTGTATTCACCGCTCCTCCACCGCCCTGCCCATTGAGGGGGTATTGAAAGTGCACCACTGCCGCCCAAATAGCGGTAAAGCACTGCAAATTAGCGGTGTTTTACCGCTAACGCGCAGGCGGCCCTGTTGTGTAAAGTCTTACCCTCACTCCTCCATCGTTCTGTTTGTTTGTTTTTTTTTTATATAAATGTTATTTTCAGAAGATCACTGTGCAAGGCTTGCTGAAAAAAAACAGGAACATTTTGAACTGGGTATAAAACTAGTTAGAAATTCTTAGTAATATTCGTACAAAAATTCTCAGAACATTTTGATGTCTGAAAGATTTATTTTGCTTATACCGATTTTGGAAAGAATGGACTTTGCCGAACAAAAACTACATACACGGTTAAGAAATTCCTACATTCAAAAAAATTTCCATCCTGCTCCTTAGAATTTTCTCACCAATAAACATCGATTTGACCCTACTAGAAGAAAAAATTAATGTTCTTACAACATGGAAAAATGTGGAACAAAAGTCTACTAATGTATGCCCAACTTTAAATATCAGTGTCTCTTTTTAGCCGAAAGGAGTGAAAAGAAGTATCCAGTATGTGACATAACACTAAGGCCCCAGGGGGCAGATTCTGTTCTGATCAGCAGGGGATCAGCTCACGGGTCCCCTTCTGATCGGAGCAGAGCATAGCGGATGACACATCCATGTCTGCTCAGTTTATGCAGAGTGGACACAGACCTACCGTCCTGCTCTAAGGAAAGTCTGACGTAGACTGACTCTGCTGTCCGTTTACACCTGACTACCTTCTGATCCAATCCCCCTAAACAGAAGAGGACGGATCCCCTTTCATTTTTTTTAGTAAACCAGATCGGACTCAGAGGTAGGTGGGTGTAAACGGACACAAGACCATTTACACCCGCCTGTCCATAGGAATGAATGGACCTTCTGATCAGGTCCACCTGAAGAATTGACAGGCAGACCTGATCGGATCACCTGTGTGAAAGGGGTCTAGAAGAGAAGTGTTCTGCTGCTTAACTTTCACTAGGAATGTCGTAGGGATGTACTGTGCCATCTATCAGCCTCTATAGATGAAGGAGAAGGTGGAAAGGAATGATTGTCATCAAGGGTTCCAAAAGAAGGGTGCACTGTGAGCTGTGATGGCACCGTAAGTAGTGGAATCATTGCCAATTTATTCCAGTGCCACCTTTACACCCACACCAACAGAGTTGGACTTAGTGCCTAATATATGAGGACTGCTTGGTGCAAAAGGAAGGGCACGCTGATGTAACGGTTGCTTCACATTTTTAAATAAATGCTGCATTGACTTTGGTTTTGGGAAAGTGGACATATCCCACCTCCACACATTAATGACAGCATTGGAAATCTTAGTGATCTATGGCCAGCTCAAGTTACTGTCAGCTGGGGGGGAAGAGTACCTAAGCTTATATGAATACTGATTTGCATTAGAACTTCTGCAAGGTGCAAGGATACTGTCTAAAGGAATGTATTTATAAAAACAAATTGCATAGCTGTTCATTTTTTAAAACTGGATTTAAATGTGTTCCGTTTGAAAGGGGCAAAATTGAAAGCTCTCAATAAGACTGGGTTCACGCATGCAAATTGGATGCAGGTTTTGCAGCATCCAGTTCGCATGACATGTGAGTGTGACCGGCTCTCAATGGAGCCAGTTCACACATCTCTGGGGCGGCCGCAGTCTGCATTGAAAAAGGGTCCTGTGTGTCTTCTGGTCCCATTCAGGTGCGAATTCAGGCAAAAACACAGACCCGATTCGCACCTGAGCCAGTGCAAAATTACACTTAATCATCAAGTGCAAACCGAACATTAAAATTGAAACATATCAATAAAAACAAAATGCAATGCCCACAGGCATCAATCAGCACAGAGCAGTGTGAACAGCAAGCCTTTACAAAGCAGTTGCAGAGCTTTCAACAAGCTTTGTTGAAGCTTTTAATGTACCATTCAGCTCCAGTTGGTAAATGTTGAACACATATCCTAAAAGGAGTGCTGATTGCCACTCTAAACAAGTTGCTAGCAGGCTTCAGCACTTCTAGAAGCTTGTTTGAAGCCTGTTAGCAGCTTGCTTAAAGCATCAACCAACATTCCCATTAGGATCTGTGTTCAATATTTACAAACTGGGGTTGAATGGTATTTTGAAAGCTTCAACAAAGCTTGCTGAAAGCTCTGCAAATGCTTTGTCAAAGCTTGCTGTTCACACTGCTCTTATGGGAGCTGATGTCCCTGTGAAATAGGACTCACCTGCCAAAATATTTGCTTAGCTAAAATATTATTTGCGCATCCTTGCCAGTGAGAAGACACCACTAACTTTCTATGTCAGCTGCATGTTGTTTGGACTACAGCATCGTTACTTAGGTCCCCTCTGTGCGCTTTTCATTCAGTCGGCCTGTTTCACAGGTTTAGAGACTATTGCAGTGATTCTCAACTCCGGTCCTCGGGACCCACTAACAGGCCAGGTTTGCAGGATAACTGAAATACATCACAGGTGATAGAATTTGCTGCTCAGTGATTGCAGCATTCTAGTCTGCATCTTCCCAAGGTAATACTTAAAATCTGGCCTGTTGGTGGGTCCCGAGAACAGGAGTTGAGAACCACTGCTCTATTGTGTTCCGGGGATGAGACTGGAAGTCTTGGCTCGCACACGGAACACAGTGCGGTATGCTGTGTGCGGCCCCAGCTACATACACTTTATACTGCACATGCAGTGGCCTCACATGTTAGTGAGGGACATGGTTCGTTTGGGCCACCTTGGACCATGTAAAATGTATCAAAAGCTGGAGTTCAGCTTTAAGCAAGCGGCTAGCAGGCTTCCAACAAGCTTTAGACTTGTTTAAAGTAACAGTCAGCACTTCCATTAGGATCTGAGTTCAACATTTACAAACTGGAGCCGAATGGTACTTTAAAAGCTTCAACAAAGCTTGCCGGAAGCTCTGCTTGCTGTTCACACTGTTCTTATACAAGCTAAAGCCTGTGTGAAACCAGCAGTAAACGACCTATATACTTCCCTGCATCACCCAGTGCCTGAAACATGGTACAGTGAGAGCACCATAAAATGCAGTTGAGCCTGATTAGCTCATAATGACGCCACTGCTGTTAAAAAAGAACTACCGTAGGGGTGACTGGGCGGCTGGGGAAGAAGTGGGCAAACTGGTCTCACATATAGGAAATGAATGGCACTGAGCCCTGTAAATGCTGCATTTAAAGATAGCTCAGTGGCATCAACTGTTAAAAGACGACCATATTTGGTAAATGTCAGAACTGACATTATTCAGTTCAGCTTTAAACTATTTTTGGTTTTGATAAGACAACGTTGCTACTGCTAAATAGACTTGTAATGAACAGATAGAGCACATCAGAGCCAGAACATTAGACACGTGGCTCCTTGTTTGGTGTCTCGCTTCTCTCCATCACATGCGACGGGTCATCTTCTGACCTTGAAGCTAGAATAAAAATACATCCGGGTTACAAAGGGTTAATTACATCTTCGTAATCTACAAAAGTATTTCTCACGAATGTTGAAATATATGGGAGGTCAAAATAAATATTTTAGTACATACAGTATCTGAAATAAATGCACAGTTCTCAATAGAAGGTCTCTTTATAAACTCTACAAGGACTGCGGATCCTGCCAGAAATCCAGCCAGCTCTGCTAACCTCTTGTAGACAATGCTGCCACTGGAAGTAGAACTAGAAGCAAAACACTTTTTTTAACCACTTAAGCTCCGGAAGGTTTTACCCCCTTCCTGACCAGGCCATTATTTGCGATACGGCACTGCATTGCTTTAACTGACAATTGCGCAGTCGTGCGATGTTGTACCCAAATAAAATTGATGTCCTTTTTTCCCCCACAAATAGAGCTTTCTTTTGGTGGTATTTGATCACCTCTGCCGTTTTTATTTTTTGCTCTATAAACCAAAAAAAAAATTTTTTTTTTTTTTTTGCTTTCTACTACAACATCCAATAAAAAAAAAATGTAAAAAAATCTGTATGTATTCTGCTACATATTTTTGGTAAAAATTCCCAATAAGTGTATATTAATTGGTTTGCACAAAAGTTATAGTTTCTACAAACTATAGGATAGATTTAGGGACTTTTTTTTTTTTTACTAGTAATGGCGGCAATCAGCGATTTTTAGCAGGACTGCGACATTGCGGCAGACAAATTGGACACTTAAGCCCCGTACACACGGTTTGACCATCGCACGTACGATTGTGTTGAATCGTATGTTGGCTGTTGTATGTAGCATACTGACTGCACTACACGATCGTACGGCCGGGGAAAGAACGTTCAGGTGCATGTAATTAGCATCCAGCCATTCCTAGCTTCTGAGTAGGGCCAGTTCACACCATAGAAACACAGTCCGGATGCTTTTCTGCATGCAGGTTTTTGACACTTTTTTGGTGCGTATTTGATGCAGTCCAGCGCATTCCCCCCCCCCCCCCTTTTTTTTTCTCAGGGCCAGTTCACACCACATGCAGTCCAGTGTGTTTTTTCTGCATCAAAAATGCATGGAAAGTAGGTTATATGGTTTTCAATGGCATAGTTCACACCAGTGCGTTCCAGTTCCTGAAAAAAAAAAAAAAAAGTTGAATATGCTGCATTTTTTCTGCACTGAACCGTACTGGAATGCGGTAAAATGCATCAAAAATGCACTGGAACTCACGTCTTTAGTTTAAGAAAAAAAAAGGAGGAAAAATGCACTGGACTGCATCAAAAATGCACTGGCACACCAAAAAACGCCTCAAAAAAGCATCCGGAACACATCCGGACTGCGTTTCTTTGGTTTGAACTGGCCCTTAACCTAAAATAAGGACATGTGTGTTCCAGTGTGTTTTTTGTGCGTTTTACTGCGTTTCAGTACAGTTCAGTGCAGAAAAAATGCAACAGTCTACTTTTTTTTTTTTCTGGAACACACTGAGGGCCTGTTCACACCATAGAAAAGTAGTCCGGATACATTTCTGCATGCGCGTTTTTGGTGCATTCCAGTGCGTTTTTGATGCAGTCCAGTGCATTCCCCTTT
Organism: Glandirana rugosa; assembly: GCA_018402905.1. Classification (NCBI taxonomy): domain Eukaryota; kingdom Metazoa; phylum Chordata; class Amphibia; order Anura; family Ranidae; genus Glandirana; species Glandirana rugosa. The sequence goes on along the minus strand of BLSH010160854.1, from coordinate 1,135,955 downwards.
TTTCTTAACCTAAAATAAGAACGTCAGTTCCAGTGCGTTTTTGGTGCGTTCCGGTGCGTTTTTGATACGCGTTAGCTTGTTCCAGTACAATTCCATGCAGAAAAAATGCAGCATGATATATTTTTTTTTATGGAACTGGAAAACAATGGAACGGACTGCACTGGTGTGAACTCTGCTACTGAAAACAATATAACCTACTTTCCATGCATTTTTGATGCATAAAAAAGCACTTGATCGCATGTGGTGTGAACTGGCACTTTGGGTTAAGAAAAAAAAAATAGGGGGGAAAAATGCACTGGACTGCATCAAAAACGCACCAAAAATGTAACAAAAACGCACCGAAATTGCATCAAAAACGCGCATGCAGAAAAGCATCTGGAACACATCCGGACTGCGTTTCTATGGTGTGAACTGGCCCTAAAGGAAAACATTTTGCTTTCTGACAGAACTTTATAAACAAGGCAGACCGCTTTTCTGCCTCTCAACGAACGATCACCGGGTTCCCTAGCGTAAGGTGACCAGATTTTTAAAATGAAATCTGGGGACATATTTTATTTTTACTAGCAATGGCGGCAATCAGCGACTTATAGCGGCACTGCGATATTGCGGCGGACAAATCGGACACTCAGTGACACTTTGTGGGAACCAGTGACACCAATAAAGTGATCAGTGCTAGAAATATACACCGTCACTGTACTAATGACACTGGCTGGGAAGGGGTTAACATCTAGTGCAATCAAAGGGTTAAATGTGAGCCTAACAAGTGTTTTCTCACTGTGGGGGGGGGGTGCTTTTACCAAGGGAAGGCACAGATCCCTGTCCCAGCAGCCATGTTATGTGACACACTGTGGCAGTGCAATGCCAGCCAGAGCCATGCTGCCTGTGAGCTATGGTACCATCCATTATGCCAGAGAGACAGACAGTGCAATGTAGTTTATTCACAGACACCCCCAAAGCACACCTGTGTTGAAGCCTTGAAGGCACTGGCAGCCCCACGCTTCCCCTCTGTGCCCACTGCTGGACACTGTCAGCTGAGCTCAGCTGCCTTTCTCTGCTGTCACCACCACTGCCCGCCTCACAGCCTCTCTTTGGGCCCCGGCTACTACTGGGTGGGTAGCGAAACTGAGCAGAGGAAGATTACTCCGCTGGGGAAGGCAAGGAGATAGGCAGGCAGCTGGCTGGGATTCGACCCAAGGCAGAAGAACGTGCGACAGGGAATTGCACCCCCCCCCCCAAGCTAGTAGGAGCAGCAGAGTGGGGGTGTAATTCAGATTTTTTTTTTTAATTCTGCACTGACTGTCTTTGAAATGGCTTGGGCCCCTGTTCAAATCCAATCAGGGGACAAAACCGGGGACAGATTTGGTCTGGGGACAGTGTCCTCAATCCGGGGACTGTCCCCTGAAACTGGGGACGTCTGGTCACCCTACCCTAGCGGCCTTCACGGCCACCAGACCCACTGATTGGCTTCCGCTGTGTCCAAGACGAGAATCACGTACAGGTACATGATTTTGTGTTAAAGTAGGTTATGCCGCAGTAAATGTACCTGGGGTGGTCCTTAAGTGGTTAATTTTGAATAAAGTAAGGGGCGTTATAACCTCTGTCATTTTTCGACATCTTTGTCCCATTGCAGAGATTTCTCTTCACTTCCTGTCCCATAGCCAAAACAGGAAGTGAGAGAAAATCCTTGCAAATTAGCCACTTGCCGACCAGCCGCCATCGTTTTACAGTGGAAGGTCGGCTCATTCTTGCGAATCATCATAGCTGTACGTTGCTCACGGGAACGTGTGGTGTGGACGCGCGCATGCTCACTGGCTAGCGGGGGAGCCAATCAGCGGGTGGGACAGACTCCATGTCCGCCAGCCATCCATGATCGCTCCCGAGACAGGCAGAACAGGGATCTGCCAGTGTAAACAAAGCAGATGCCCATTCTGACAGGAGTTGAGAGAGATCGTCTGTTCCCAGTGATAGGGAACAACGATCTCTCTCTTCCTCCAATCAGCCCAGCCCCCATACAGTTAGAAACACCACAGAGGGAACACAGTTAACCCCTTAGTGTTAACCCCTTCCCTGCCAGTGACATTTATACAGTAATCAGTGGCTATTTTTAGATCTGATCGCTGTATAAAGGTCAATGGTCCCAAAAAAGTGTAAAAAAAAAAAAATGTCCGATCTGTTCGCCACAATGTTGCAGTCCCGCTAAAAAGTGGCAGATCACCGCCATTACTAGTAAAAAAATAAATAAATAAATAAAAATGCCATAAATCTATTCCCATAGTTTGTAAACGCTATAACTTTTGCCCAAGCCAAACAATATACGCTTATTGCGATTTTTGTTACCAAAAATATGTATTAGAATGTATATTGGCCTAAACTGAGGAAGAAATTCGGTTTTTAAATTTTTTTTGTTTATAGAGCAAAAAATAAAAACCGCAGAGGTGATCAAATACCACCAAAAGAAAGCTCTATTTGTGGGGGGGGGAGAGGACATCAATTTTGTTTTGGGTACAACGTCGCACGACCGTGCAATTGTCAGTTAAAGCGACGCAGTGCCGAATCGCAAAAAGTGCTCTGGTCAGGAAGGGGGTAAATCCTTCTGGACTGAAGTGGTTTAGGGAATCCTTTGGAGGCCCCCCAAGTCACCAGAACTAGTGTCCCCATTGAAAGATTTCTCCTTCAGAACAGTTAGGCCCCATACACACAGGCGTATTAAAAAAAATAAGCAGTAACGTCGGGACCGAGGTCAGGAAAAAAATCCAGAGGCAAAAACGCAATTTCATCTGTGTTTTGCATCGACGTTAATGTACGTTAGTGAGCGTTGGCGTTAATAGGTGTTTTGTTCAAAAAAAAAAAAATTCCTCTGCTATTTTTTAACCTGAAAACGCCGGCGCTAAAAACGCTAGTTAACGTCGCTACGGCGTTAATGCGCGTCAAAAACACTAACGCTGCAGCTTCAGAACGCGCTGGCCGTGGGTCCTGCTTTCAGCTCGCTAACGCCAACACCATCTACAGCTCAGAAACGTCAGCGTTTTTATGGGGCCATTGAATAACATGGAGAGCTGCAAAAAATGATCAAAAACACGGCAGTAAAAAACATCCGTGTGTATGAGGCCTAAACAGGACAAATACAGAGGGTGATTTCTCGGGGGCACAGACAGCAAAAACCTGACAGGGGTTCTATTGCATCTCCACTCTGTCCAAAATAAAAATAAAAAAAAATACTTTTAGTTATACTTGGAATTTCCTCTCAAAAAAGGTTTTTGACAAAAAAAATAAAACATTTGCTTGCCCAGCCTTAACAGCGCTTTTAACCCCCTTTCACACAGAGGGCCCCATGGGCAGTTTTTCAAGCAAACCTGATCGGAAAGGTCCATTCACCTCTATGGACAACAGTGGCGGCTGGTACTCGATAATTCTGGGGAGGGACCACAACCAATGACACCACCCCACCCCCCGGCGAGAGACAAGGCCATTCCACACACCCCATTCCCCTCCCCCCTGCCCCGGAAATGAATGCAATGAAATGAATGCAAAGAAATGGATGTAGTAAATACCTCCCTCCCCCCCGTGAGACGGACGGGCGGCCTCCTTACCGTTTTTGCCAATCAGGAAACAGGTCTTGCGACCCGCTTCCTGATTTATGGGAAGCAGATTTAGTGCGAAAATAGCGCATATTCATTCGCTATCGTCACAACTGCGTGGGGTTCGGAACGCAGTGCTTTGCGCCCCAAGACCACCCTTTTTTGAAGTCTATTAGAGACTCTGGCTCTAATCACGTGCTAAAAAAAACAAAAAAACAAAAAAAAAAAAAACACACTCCCCGTATTGGAATCCATGCGGATGGGGGGCCCATGTGCCCATAATGGACGGGCCGCCACTGATAGGCTGTTTACGCCCACCTACCTTCAGGTCACCAAACCAGGACTTTCAGAAAGCACACCAAAATCACAGGACATAATAGAATTCTATGGAAAAGAGCAGAAAACCTGCACCAAACCTGCGGGCACACTGTGCTACACCCGCTGTGCAGTCAAACTGCACTGCATCAGTGTTAAAGGCAGCCCACAGAAGACTTGATTTTCTTTCCTTCCACCACTGAGTTAACCATTCCTGACAGCTGCGGTAACTAGTGATCTGTGATTGGCTACAGCTAATCACATGATACAGGGTGCTGTGATTGGCCCAGATGCCATGTGATAGCTGTGGGTCACAATAACAGCGTTGACATTGTGATCATGTGATTGCATAGCGATTATTTCAAGACTTTGTGATTTCTACAGGTATGAAGTGGAGGCACTTAGTGGTATCTGCATATACCTGCCAAACAGCCTCCTAAAACGTCCCATCACCGGTAAATCCCAGGTGTGCCAACAGGAAAAAATCCAACACTTCTAGGTAGCGTCAGAGCTTGCCACTAAACCTGCACACTTTATTGGTACATGGTAAAGTTGGGGATGCTTGATGAAGGGAAGGTAGAGATTACCTGCATTTTATTGCTGCAGCACCCCCCTTCTCATCACAGTTTAATTTAATAATTTCTGTATTATCACCAGTTCCTGTTCTCATTTTCACCACTTACCATGCATGGTCCTGCTGAGCTCTGCCCTCATTCTGGGACTCATAGGCACATGAGGAGGCATGTAATATATTCCTGGCATGAATGGAGTGAATGAAGGGTAGTAACCCTGACCACGGAAATCTGCTCCTCCTTCATCTTGCTCCATCCTCCATGCAGTCTACAAAAACAGAAACCACATATAGTTCTATAATCTAGTAACTGGGCATTCCCCACATCCATAAAGATGGAAGTCAAGATTTATCGGTCTGATGGTTTATGAGAAGCTCAGGTTACAGCAAGTATAGGTGGTGACATAGGATATAGGCACCTTCTTTACCCCCCGCTTGGGTATCTTATAATCAGTGCTGGTGTTCTTTTAGCCGCCATTCACTCCTTAACCAGTTCGCACCCAGGCCAATTCTGACATTTCTCTCCTACATGTAAAAATCTGTATTTTTTGCTGGAAAATTTGGGCGCTTTCACATGGTCTGTCTGATCATGTCTGCCTGTCAGTATTTCAGGTGGACCTGATCGGATCCAGTAGTCTCCTTTATGGAGCGGCGGATGTCAGAGGACACATGTCTACTTACACCCGCCGCCACCCGATCTGATCCTGCTCCCAAAAAACAGACTAATGGCGGCCCTATTTTCCACCCATCAGATCGGACCAGATAAAAACAGACAGGCAGTCCGTTTCCATCTGACTTCCCCATAAAGGAGAAGGAGACTGTCTGTGCAGAGCAGACACGGACCTGTCATCCGCCTGCTCAGCGGAGCGATCCCCCATTGAACAAGCGGAATCTGCTAAACGGGGGCGCCTGTGTAAAAGTGTCAGGAGTCTGTGGTAGTGAGCACTTGTAGATCGCCAACTCAGGGTTCCCCGGGGCGTGGAGTCTAAGCCTCAGCCTGCTTCTTAACCAGAGCCCCTGATGTTGGGGATGGTTTTGCAGCAAGCTGGAACCAGGTCAGGGCCCCCCAGGTACGCCTAGCCGAGGATGAGGAGACCACTAGTGTGTGCAGAGTACAATCAGCAGGCAAAAGGGAATCCAGAAGAAAAGCCAAGATCAGGGCGGGCAGCGAACAAGCACAGATGGTAAACGAAGCCAGGGTCAGTACACAGGTAGTCAGACACAGTATGGACGAGAGGTATGCTAACGGGAGCTCAGAGAAGTATGAAGTTGCTCAGGCAATGTGCATTACACTGAGCATATCTTATATAGACAAGCAAACTAGGAAGTGGGCCAGGAAGTGATGGAAGGGAAGGAAATAAAGGTCCACAGAATAGCAGACGACGCCCATAGGTGAGCACAGCCTATGAGGCCAGTTGGAGATGGCCTGAAGTTTGGCAGGATCCATAAGCAGCCCTTTATCCATGACTATGTAGCCTACAAAAGGAACCTAGGTTTGCTCGAAGAGGCGCTTCAACTTTGCGTACAGGTGGTGGTCCCACAAAATCGTAGAAGAACCGTACAAAACATGCTGACGATGAGTGTTCAAATCTGGAGAAAAGAGGGAGTATGTCATCCAGATAAACAATTGTATAGGAGATCAGAGAAAATGTCATTAACAAAGTTGTGGAAGACAGCTGAGACATTACATAAGCCAGGGCATAGTGTCCATCTCTGGTGTTAAAAGCAGTTTTCCATTCATCTCCCTCTCAAATCCTAATTAGATTATATGCTCCACGGAGGTCTAACTCTTAGAAAATTCGAGCACCTCGTAGTCTGTCAAAAAGTTCAGAAATCAAGGGTAGCGGGTACTTATTCTTAATGGTGATGACATTGAGACCTCTATAATCAATGCAGGGCTGGAGTATACTATCCTTTTCCCCACAAAGAAGAAGCCAGCCCCAGCAGAATTAGATTGATAGATAAAGCCTTTCTGCAGATTTTCCTAGACGTACTTGGAGGTGGCTTGAGTCTCTGGGATGGAGAAAGGATAGACTTTACTTTGGGGTGGCATAGTCCCAGGTTGGAGGTCAATTGCACAATCATAGGGACGATGAGAAGGCAAACTGTCAGCAGCTTTATTACAAAAAAAAACATCTTGGAAGTCCTGATAATGCCGAGGGAGCATCGGGGAGGTAGTGACCTCAGCCACAGGTACACGGAGAGGTGGGCGCACCTTAGGGAGACAAGTTTGGTGGTATTGCGACCCCCAAGATAGCACTTGGCCAGAGTTCCAATCCAAATATGGTTATTGTTTCTGCAACCTTGAAAGTCAAAGAATGATGGGGCTAGAGGACTTCGGAAGGATCAGGAAGGAGACTTCTTCATGAAGGACACCGACGTGCATAGTTATGGGGGCAGTTCGAAACCATAGAGGTGCTAAGGCCAAAGTAGAGCCATCCACTGCAGATACCGATAGAGGCATTGCCAAGGGAACAAGAGGAATGCCCAATTCAGTGGCCAAGGATTGCTCAATGAAATTCCCGGCTGCCCCAGAGTCCACATATGCAGAAATTTGATACGAGTTCAGGCCCCAATAAATGGAGATAGGTATGATGAATTGAGAGTAAGTGGCGGAATTCAGGTTCTAGTCTAGATCACCTCCCTCTAAGCGACCTAGACCTGAGATTTTCCCAGACGGACAGGACTTATGCCGAGTCTCAGGCGACGTGATCTCTTGTGGAGTGAGGCATGTCTGGCCTAGTTGAATAGGTTCTTCAGAAGCTGACACAGCTGGAGAGATGGGTTGTTCTGGAGCTTTCTGAACCACAGGGGTGAAGCGACCCACTGGGGGGGGGGGGGGGGGGGGG
>BLSH010160854.1:1125509-1128632 GCA_018402905.1 Glandirana rugosa | reverse complement strand
GCGGCGGCGTAGAGCAATCCTTTCCAGATCGCTCTCCTGGAAACAGACATTGATTTGGATGCTAAGGGCGATCAAGCCTCCCAGGGTGGTGGGTATAGTTTTGCCAGCTAATTCATTCTTAATACGATTTGCTAGACCTTCCATGCCAGTTCTGAAGCCAAGGTGCGAAACTGAACTGCATATTGACCAACAGTCATGTTTCCTTGACAAAGCCGAAGAAGGGGTCCAGAAGCGCATGAGGCCCTGCCAGGAACAACATAGGTGTTATGGGAAGTTTGTAGGAAGACAGAGAGACTGGAGTTAGTAGGATCTTGATGTTACCATAATGGCGAGGCCCAAGCCAGAGCCTCTCCCGAAAGGAGTGAAATCATGTACGGCACCTTGGAACGATCAGTAGGAAAATAATGGCCCGCTAGTTCAAAGTGGAGTGAGCACTGATTGATGAAGCCCCGACAAGCTTTAGGATCACCAAAGAAGTGAGGAGGTGGAGGCAGTTAAGGTCTTGAAGGACTGCCCTCTGCTGGAGGGACTACGAGAGCTAGAGCAGCAAAGGCTGAAACAGAAGCCGGAACGGAGGGTGAAGAAGTGGGCACAACCTGCAGCTGATCCAAACGGGAGGAAATCTCCTGTAGACACTGCATAATCAGTTCTTGATAGGCCTGCTGGATGTCAACTCTTTGCGCCAAACACTGAAGTTGATCCAGAAGAGGCTGCGATGTCTCAGAGGAGCTCATAGCCTGAGCAAACTGTCAGGAGCCTGCGGTAGTGAATTCTGGTAGATCGTCAGCTCAGGGTTCCCCAGGGCGCAGAGTCTAAGCCCCAGCCTGCTTCTTAACCAGAGCCCCTGATGGCGGGCATGGACTTGCAGGAAGCTGGAACCAGGTCACAGCCCCCAGGTATGCCTAGCCAAGGATGCGGAGACCACTCGCATTTATGTACAGAGTACACGCAAAAGGGAATCCAGAAGACAAGCCAAGATCAGGGTGGGCAGCAAACAAGCACATATGGTAAACGAAGGCACGGTCAGTACACAGGTAGTCAGCCACAGCATGACCAAGAGGTATGCAAATGGGAGCTCAAAGAACTACGAAGTTGCTCAGGCAGTGTGGGTTACACGGAGCAGATCTTATATAGACAAGCAAACTAGGAGGCGGGCCAGGAAATGATGGAAGGGAAGGTAATAAAGGCCCACAGAATAGCAGACGACGCCCATAGGTGAGCACAGCCAAGCCACACACGTGAAAGGAATCAGGTAGAGAAACACTGCAGCAAGGAGGTAAGAGTACACAAGTAGGAAACTGCAGGCTAACTTGTGACAGAAAGGGGCCTTACTCATAATCCCCAAACATCATACATATTTTTTTTTTTTTTAGCAGTGACCCTAGTGAGTAAAAAGGTGGTCATCACAATTTTTATGTCACACGTTGTTTGTATTGAAAGAAGAAATGGCTGCACAACACCACTGGTGCGGATTCCTTTTATTGAAATATCCCAATGTGATACACAGCGGACACTGGCAAGTTACAGATGGTTAACACATTTCACAGAAAAAAAAAAAAAAAAAAAACTGTGCTTGATCACAACCCAGAGAAAACCCCACTGATACTCCTTAAATAGTCCAATCCACACCTGACACAGGTATAGGGTAATATCAGTGTTGGCTCCCTGCTACCTTGACAGCTATATAAAAACAATGAATGAGAGTGAGCAAGAGATTATATCTTAAATATCTAATAGAAATCAGAAAAACATATGTATTCGAAAAGGAAATATCAAATGTTTAGAAAAATCATGATTTCTGGGACCTAAAAAAATTATAAATATAAATGAAAATCAAAAAAATATATAGGAAAAAAAATGAAAAAATAATAAGGGCCAAAACTGAACAAAAGAAACAAACAATTTGAGAGCTAATGCAGGAAAGAAAAAATAAAAAATATATTTATACCGAATTGAGTAAAATGAAAATAAAAAGAAAAATGAATGAAACTAAAATAATAAGCAATCATAGAAAGTATATTAGTAATTAGGAAAAATATGAAAAATGTATCAACACAATGATTTGTCCCCATAAAGTGAAAAAAAGAATATAAAAACATACAATAACCCAATGTGTAGAAGTCCAAGGAACCCAAAAATGCATGTGAATGCATATCATACTCCATATCTACCGGGGTGAATTGTGCATCCGGTCGATGCCGGAGGGAGGTGTCTCAGATAGTCCCACTCGTGATTGAGCCCCCCAGGAATATGGGTCTGGAGATGGAATATCAAGTAAACCTCTCTCCGGCATAACAGTCGGAAAGCATCACCACCCCACTTAAGGACCTTGATCTTTTCAATCACCTGCATAGCTGACTTGTCTCTACCATGACACTTTAAAATGCTTCGCTACTTTGGTTGACCATTTTTTTTCAACACTATATATGTGCTCATAGAACCGGTCCCGGAGACTCCTTGTGGTTCTTCCCACATATTGAATGTGGCATAAACCACAGGTGATTATATATATCACATAACTGGCGTTATAGTTATAAAAAGGAGCAAATGTCAAATTCCCTTTGGTTAGCCGTGGAACAAAACCTTTTGCCCCCCAAAATGTGAACACAACAGGGACACTCCGTTGCGCCACATTTATAGTTCCCCTTAAAATGTAGCCACGTAACAGGTCTTGTGATCTCTCTATTGAAAAAGCTAGCTGATAGACAACGACCCAATGCTGGTGCCCTCTGGTATACTATAATAATACCATCCCACCAAAGATCAGGACACACCTCGTCAGAGATGCAAGATGAGCAGATATTTGTGGATCCTCTTCCTCACTTCATTGCACAGTATTTGTGCAGCAATTTTTCAAAAGTAATTTTTTGGGTAAAAAAAAATTTAATGCAAAAAAAAAAAAAAAACACATTATAATGCCCAATTTTTTTGGGCAAAATATAAAAGATGATGTTACGCCGAGTAAATGGATACCTAATGTCATGTCACGCTTTGAAATTGAGCACATTTGTGAAATAGTGGCAAACTATGGTATGTAAACCATCCGGTCCACGGGCAGCTCTGTGGTAACCTGCAGCCGCCGGATCTGATCCAGGGCTCTCGAAACACGCGGGGGGGATGTCC
>BLSH010160854.1:1118009-1123009 GCA_018402905.1 Glandirana rugosa | reverse complement strand
TTTAAAGCACTCTGAATGCCAATCAAAGCCCCTGTCACTAAATAAAGTGGTTACCTTACAGTCCTGTTCTCACGTTGTGTTTGCCTTGCTTCAAAAATGATACCTCATGTGACCTTTTTGGCGCTTCAAAGCATTTCCAAAGTCTCCATAGAAGTCTATGACAACACTCAGTTATCCATTTGCTCATCGCCCTACAGCAGTTTTACTGCTACAGGGCAGCAGCTGTGCGCCGGATCATGTACATCAGGGCTTAGAATCTAGGAGCCAGCTAAAATAGGAGCCAGTTTTTAAATCAGCTGCCCGGTGCCCATATCTCCATATGCATGCAAAAATATTGAGAAGGCTCTCAGTGAAAAATCGCTTTGGATGTTTATTAAAATTCCATTTAAAAGCAGCAAAAAACAGCAAGCAAAATCGCTTTTAAAAAATCCAAAGCGGTTTTTCACTATGAGAGCCTTCTCAATATTTTTGGATACATATGAGCTAAACCTCTACATATGCGATGTGGACGTCTAGTGGAGACTGATTGGTTAATCCCAGATCCCATGTGCTTATGATCTCTTTCATGGAGATCCACTGGATTTGGCGAGTAGAACCGTTGGCTTGAGCCCTGGTGGAGGATCACAAAAGGCACTTTATTCACCAACGTATGGATATGTTCACTAATTTGTAGGCACTTTTATCAACGGATTTGCCATCATATTATCTGCCATTATTATTTGGATTGATGATGAAGTGATATGGACCTGTTGGCATTCATCAATGTACAACTTGCACAGAGACATATGTTATGTTGATATAAGACTGTTTATCATTCACAATTTTGCACATCCAGCATGGTGACCCCTAATGGTCAATTTCAGTATTATTGTATGGACTTATGATATACACTACAGTATAGGTTTTGGACTTATTGACAAATATCTTTTGATGCACAATTTAGCACAGTGGTATTGATATTATTATAAACGGTTTTTGGAATATTTTGTACACTGACCCCTAGTGGTCAGTTGTTCACAGAATTCACTTATAGTTTTGGAGCGTGGTTTTAAAACACATTCTTATGATTTTATTTGACTTTTTAGTCCATACAAACCAGCGGCTCAATATAACAATTCCACACATTGTGCTGGTTGCAGGAACACTACTCTTGTGAATCCTTTATATCATTTTTCACCAGTGCCCATAACTGCATGTCCAGGGTGTCAGGCAATACGAATTGTTCACGTTTGGTGCCAAGTGAAAAAAAAAATATATATATATAATAATAATGTTTTTGTTTGTTATATGATTTTGCAAATAAGTAATTTTTCTCCATCACTGATGAGGCTGCGCTGATGGGCACTGATAGGTGACACTGATGGGCAGTGATATGGCTGCGCTGATCAGCACTGATAGGCTGCATTGATAAGGCTGCTCTGATGGGCACCGATGGGCAGTGACAGGCAACACAGATGGGCACTGGCAGTGCCACCTCATCAATGTCCATTCAGTGCAGCCAATCAGTGCCACCTCAGTGCCCATCAGTGCAGCCTCATCAGTGCCCATCAGTGTAGCCTCATCAGTGCTTATCAGCGCAGCCCCATCAATGCCCATGCTTTGCAGCCCATCAGTGCAGGTGCAGCCCATCAGTGCCACCTCATCAGTGCAGTCTCATCAGTGCCCATCAGCAGTGATGGGCTGCATTGATGGGGCTGCGCTGATGGGCACTGATGAGGCGGCGCTGATGGGCTGCACCTGCACTGATGAGGGGGCACTAGGTTTGCCACATCATCCCTTTAATCCAGGACACATATTAATTACACAGGTTCTGTGGCTGATTAAGGTGGTAATTAAACTCACTTGGTGCCTTATCTGCATTAAATTAGTCTCAGAGCCTGTGTAATTCATATTTGTCCTGGATTAAAGGCATGATGTGGCAACCCTAGGTGGCACTGATGGGCTGCAATGAATGGGCATTGATGAGGCTGCGCTGATAAGCACTGACAAGATGTGTTGATGAGGCTACACTGATGGGCAATGATGAGGCTGCGTTGATGGGCACTGAGGTGGCACTGACTGGCTGCACTGAATGGGCATTGATGAGGTGGCACTGATAGGCGGCACTGATGAGGTGGCATTGACAGGTGGCACTAACAGGCAGCACTGATGTGCACCGATAGGCTGCGCTGATGGAAACTGACAGGTGGCACTGATAGCTGGCACTCTCAGCGGTAAGGAAAGTGCGACCGATCAAGCCCACAACCTCAACTCCAGCTGTCAAACTGGGAAGATGTCGGAGGTGGGCGGGCAGTAAGCAAGCCACACTCATCACAGCACCGCCCACCAGAGGGCACTGGTTCACACGAAAGGAGCATGTATCCTGCTCCAGCAGGCCGCAAAGCCACTGCCTCAATTATCGGCCAGCCCGACAGCAGTCCGCGCATCCGTAGGGGGCCACATGGGAGGAATCCCACTGCTGCAATATCCAGTCACCATTGCGACCTGGCGCCTGGGTTTTGTTGAGTCCTGACATGTATCTATATACGTGATCTGGCTCTTCCAGGTAACGGACGCAAATGCACGCCGCTGGCAGCTCTCTTCTACTGTGGTTATACACAGCGGAGGCTGATCAGCGGGTACCGCAGATTCAATGTTCCCCGGGACTAGTGTTGCCACTTCATAAACCTGAACACACAGGTTCTGAGGCGAATTTAATGCAGATAAGGCATCAAGTGAGTTTAATTACTGTGCGAGAAAATTTTTCATGTTTGACCGATCAAATAATATCGGAGGAACTGTCATGATCAGCTCTCGAAAGCTCTGTACTAACAATCCAATTTTTGTACAATCGCTTAAATTTTTCATCAATCGATTTTTCATCAGATTTTTCGGATCGTGTGTACGGGCCATTACAACCACTTCCAGCCTCCTACACAGCTGTTTCTGTTTCAGATAATGACCATGTTTCAACCTGCATATGAAACTGACGATCATTAGCACCTGCTGCTTATAATTGGTTAATCACACACCTGACTAATCTTATAAATTTTCCCGCATGATTTTCGTTTCATCACTACAGCGGTCGTTTGAAAATGCAATGTCGCTCGAAGCAATGCATCACAGCACTTCCGATTTCTTTATTCTGTTGCGCAAGAATCTTCATGACTAAAGTAAATTCTTCCGATTCGATCTGAGATTAGCATGCAAAAAAAATAAATAAACGGACGATCATTCGCCTGATGATCTCACCGTGTGTACCGGGCATTACTATGCATTTTGTAAATTGATAAAAACAAGCAATTAAAACATATAATTTTGTAAGGCCTCAAAAAAAAAAAAAAACATTCCTCTGCTATTTTTTAACCTAAAAACGCTGGTTAACGCCGGTTAGGTGTTAGTGTGCGTTTTGCTGGTTTAGCGTCAAAAATGCTACAGCCTTGGAACACGCTGGTCCCGCATTCTATTTACAGCTCACTAACGCCGATGCCCTCTACAGCTCAAAAACGTCAGCGTTTTTAGGGGGCCACTGAATAACATGGAGAGCTGCAAAAAACATGGTGTCAAAAAACGTCCGTGTGTATGAGGCCTTAAAATATAAATTCTATGAAGTTCTTGATCACTTTTACTTCACACCTGCCTATATATATATATATTCCAATATTCCAAATAGCTCAAGTGGATGGCAGAATCAGTGCATAAACTTAGTGCTCCCCTAACAGGGCCAACCCCAGTACCCTAACAAAAGACTAAAACAAAACTTTCAATCTGATGTCAAAATTATACAGTATAACACAACGGCTAAATCCATGTGTGTAGTGCGTGCTCATACCTTAACCACTTGCCGACCGTCAACCGCAGGTTGACGGCGACAAAGTGGCTCGATATCGCAAACCGCCGTCATGCGACGGCGGCTGAGAGATCGCGCACGCGCCGCTGGAGGTGCGCCCGCGCGCTCACTGTGTTCAGGGTGGGCCAGGGAGCGGGTGCGGCGGACTCGATTGCTACCCGCGATGCCCCCCCCGGAGTGAAAGAACAGAGGTCCGTGTAAGTAAACACGGACCTCCGTTCTGTGAGAGGGGGAAGGGCTGTGATCACTTCCCTTCCCCTGCTAGGGCAGTCCCCCCACAGTTAGAACACGCCCAGGGAACACAGTTAACCCTTAGAGCGCCCCCTGCAGGTTAACCCCTTCACTGCCAATGGCATTTACACAGTAATCAGTGCATTTTTATAGCACTGATCGCTGTATAAATGCCAATGGTCCCAAAAAAGTGTCAAAATGGTCCGACATGGCCGCTGCAATATCACAGTATCGCTAAAAATCGCAGATCACCGCCATTACTAGTAAAAAAAATAAAAATAAAAACCCCAGAAATGAATTCTCATCATCCGTAAACGCGGCCACTTTTGCGCAAACCAATCAATAAACGCAGATTACGATTTTTTTTTATCACAAATATAAGGAAGAATATAAATCGGCCAAATCCGATGAAAAAAATGTTTTTTCGTATTTTTTTTTTTTGGATTTGTATTTTAGAAAAAAGTAAGAAATTTCGTTTTTTTTGCAAAATTGTCGCTCTTTTTTTGTTTATAGCGGCGATCAGAAATGACGCAGCGGTGATCAAATACCACCAAAAGAAAGCTCTATTTGTGGGAAAAAAAGGACGCAAATTTCGTTTGGGTACAACGTCACACAACCGCGCAATTGTCAGTTAAAGCGACGCAGTGCCGAATCGCAAAAAGTGCTCTGGTCCTAAAGTGTGAAATCCTTCCGGGGCTGAAGTGGTTAAAAGAGGAGCTCCAGCCCCCACCAAAAAAATGTAAAGTCAGCAGCTACAAATACTGTAGCTGCTGACTTTTACTATAAGGGCACTTACCTGTCCAGGGATCCTGCTGTGTCTTCATCCCAGCCGACTCTTGAATCAGGTCTCGGGTGCTGGTGCCGCCATCTTGAGTAAGGGAAACCGGCAGTGAAGCCTTGTGGCGTGAATCGCTCATAAACTAGTGGCGACGCAGTAAAG
>BLSH010160854.1:1085029-1097385 GCA_018402905.1 Glandirana rugosa | reverse complement strand
GTACCTGTCACCTGCCCTTCAGATTACCTGAGTACCTGTCACCAACCCATCTGAGTAACCGAGTACCTATCTGCAGTCCATCAGAGTACCCAAGTACCTTTTACCAGTCCATCAGATTACCCGAGTACCTATCTGCAGTCCATCAGAATACCTGAGTACCTATCTGCAGCCCATGCCTCATAGAATATACCTGGGGTGTTTGCTTTCCAAATGGGGTCATTTTAGGGGTAATTCCACTGCCCTAGTGCTCCAGGGCCTTCAAAAGTGTGATAGGTATGAATGAAATTTTATGTGTAATTTATGCTCCTAGAACACCTGACGGTGCTCCCTGCATGTTCGACCTCTATATGCGGCCAGGGTGTGAAAAAGTCTCACACATGTGGTATCGCCATACTCTGGATGAGTAGCAGAATTTATTTTGGGGGTTAATTTTTGCTATGTACATGCTATGTGTTATAAATATCCTATAAATTGACCGCTTTGTGTAAAAATAAAAGCATTTTCATTTTCTTTCCACGTATTTCGAAGACTTGTGGAAAAAAACGAACCATTCAAAAGACTCATAATGCCTCATAGATTATACGTTGGGGTGTTTGCTTTGCAAAATGGGGTCATTTTGTGGGTAATTCGATTGTCCTGGTGCTCCAGGGCCTTCAAAAGTGTACTAGGTTGTTAGGAAATTAGATGTGAAATTTCTGCTCCTAGAATGCATGACGGTGCTCCCTGCGTGTTGGACCTCTCTATGGGGCCAGGCTGTGAAAAAGTCTCACACATGTGGTATCGCCATACTCGTGGCGAGTAGCAGAATGTATTTTAGGGTGTAATTGGAAGTATGCATATGCTGTGTGTGAGAAAAAAAAAAATATTTCTTAATTTTCCCAAGAATTTTGGGGAAAAAAGTACAACTTTAAATAACTCACCATACCTCTTACTAAATACCTTGGAATGTCTACTTTTCAAAAAGGGGTAATTTGGGGGGTATTTGTACTTTCCTGACATTTCAGGGCCTCAGGAAATGAAATAGGCCATCAGTGCTTCAGGTGTGATCAATTTTCAATGATTGGCACCATAACTTGTAGACTCTATAACTTTCATACAGACCAAATAATATACACTTATTTGGGTTATTTTTTGCCAAAGATAGGTAGCAGTATAGGTTTTGGCCCCAATTTATGAACAAAAATTACTTTCCAAAATTGTATCATATAAACTAAAAAAAAGTGTTTTTTTTTCAAAATGTCGCAAAAAATAAAAAACCCAGAGGTGATTAAATACCACCAAAAGAAAGCTCTATTTGTGTGAAAAAATGATAAAAATGTTGTTTGGGTACAGTGTAGAATGACTGAGTAATTGGCATTCAAAGTGTGAGAGCACTGAATGCTGAAAATTGGTCTGGGCAGGAAGGAGGTATAAACGTCCTGTATTAAAGTGGTTAAATTTCTGATCGCTGTGTAAATATCAATGGTCCCAAAAAAGTGTCAAAAATGTCCGATATGTCCGCTGCAATGTCACGGTCCCGATAAAAACTGCAGATCGCCGCCATTTAACAAAAATATGTAGAAGAATATATATCGGCCAAAACTGATGAATAATTTTTTTTATATACTTTGTTTTGGATATTTATTATAGCAAAAAGTAAAAAATATTATTCTTTTTTCAAAATTGTCGCTCTTTTTTTGTTTATAGCTCAAAAAAATAAAAACCACAGAGATGATCAAATACCACCAAAAGAAAGCTCTATTTGTGCGGAAAAAATGATAAAAATTTTGTTTCGGACAATGTCGCACGTCCACGCAATTGTAATTTAAAATGCACCAGTGCTGAAAGCTGAAAATTGGTCTGGGCAGGAGGGGGGATTACGTGCCCAGTAAGCAAGTGGTTAAAGTGACACTAAATTATGGTTAAAAGAAAATTAAATTAAAGTATTTATTCTTAAATCAAACTACCTTCCGTTCCTCTCATCTTTCCCATAATCGCCAAATTCGTTTTTGTTTATTTCTGTTGTAATCTGACTTCCTGTTAGAGGATGGCTACTTTCGCTCTCCATGATCCCACTTAATGATTATAGACTATAGGTTTTGTAGTATACACATGACCACAGCTAACGTACAGAGCAAAGTAGATAGACTGTACAGGCCAGACAAGGAGCTTGATGTTTTATAAAAATACTATTTTATTTGGTAATAATTGTTAAAAAGATCATACAACATGTAAGACTCTGAGTGAAAGCAACATAAAACAAACACAACCAGTGCTTGTAGAGTTCACTGTATACAATCATACATCAATATTTAAATACTGGTATGGTAATCTTCATGTGCCAATGCGTTTCACCATTTGCTTCGTCAGGGCTCATGAACGGTATACAACACTCATCTGAAGAAAGACAACATTAGTTACAATATTTTCCAATGTTTTACATAATATTTACAGGAATATAATATATACTGCGGTACTTCTGTCATGCAAAACCCACCTCAGCTAACGTTCATTGCTTGTTTCAAACAAATGAATTGAGAAGAAAAGGAGAGGTTTGGGAGCTCAATTTACAAGGAAACAGAGAAACATGTTAAGAAAAGATTTCATGAAAAATAGATTACAGAGCCACAAAGTAGTGGATGTGTATTGATTATTTTTGGGGAATAATGGGGGAACTCTGGGAAGAAAAACATGAATTCATATTCCTCAGCAGCCATATATTACCTTGTAAAAGTCCACAATGTGTGATACATAACCTATGCAGAGGGCAGAGCTGTGGGGAGGATCCAGCAGACCATCTCACTATAGGCTGTTAACATACAGTAGGTGTGCGCAGCCTATTGCATTAGAGTGTGCACCCCAAAGCTCAAACACACATTGCCTTTCTCTGCAGCCTCAGCTGCACTGGACAGTAAAAGAATGGGAAGTGCTCTGTGCTGAGCAGTTTCCTGTTCATTCACAGAATAAGAGTAATAGCAAACACAGTATACTATGCTTCAGTTATGAATGAACACAGTGAGTGAGTGTGTTCACTGTGCATTTAGAAAAGGAAGGCGCTGGTAAATGACATTTACTAGCCCCTTCCCCACTCCATCTTGAAACATCCCCGTAGCACCCAGGGGAGAGAAGGGAAGCCAACAGCACTGCGTTGGGGGGGTACTACCTGGGGGAAACCCGGGCAGTAAGGGGAATCGGCACACTTGGCACACCCTCTGTGCACACCTATGGCTGATAGTAAAATAGGGTCAGTGGAATGGAGTTGAGCTATGCTGCTCCATCTCTACAAAGTTAGAGTTTTGCCCCCTGGGCCGGGAACTGGCTACACAACCCAGGCCATGGGTAGCTCATTCATGTAGTAGAGCCCCAAGTCCAGATAACATACTGATAATGTCCTATATGTAGTAGGTAATAAACCGTTTGCAAAAATCAATTTAGAAATATATAGTATGGGCATGTAACCCACTGCCGGATGTCACCCCTCTATTCCTGCTATCACTATGGGACCTACCAGTAATTCTACATCTGGGAAGTTTTACTACATCAAACCCAACAGCTCCATTAGCTACTAATGAATCACACCTAGAAAAGCAAACACATTTCTGAATATCAAGCTTGCAATATATCTTCATCAGCACAGATTAGATGAAACCTATTATCAATGCAACTGAGCCAGTTAAAAACACAATGAAACCTCCAAAAGATACATCAAACCTCCTGAGCTGTCATTTGAGATTGTATTTACAGAAAGCAATAAATGTGCGAGCGACCATACATAATCCAATCACGACGCAAAACACAATAATGGCAATACAAGTCAGCTGGATGAGATTCCAGCTCACCCCATGAGTGTTTATTAATGCATTATAATACGTTGCCTGGGGCTTTACTGTTCCAGCAGAATTAATCATTTCTCAGTACACCCAATCAAAATGTATGCTTGCCTCCAATACATAGACAATATATTAGCTTAAAACATTATATATACTGTATATACAGTTGTGCTCATAAGTATACATACCCTGGCAGAATTGATGATTTCTTGGCCATTTTTCAGAGAATATGAACGAGAACACAAAACCATTTTTCACTCATGGTTAGTGTTTGGCTGAAGCCATTTATTATCAATCAACTGTGTTTACTCTTTTTAAATCATAATGACAACAGAAACTACCCAAATGACCCTGATCAAAAGTTTACATACCCTGGTGATTTGGGCCTGATAACATGCACACATTTGACACAAAGGGGTTTGAATGGCTATTAAAGGTAACCATCCTCACCTGTGATCTGTTTGCTTGTAATTAGTGTGTGTGTGTATAAAAGGTCAATGAGTTTCTGGACTCCTGACAGACCCTTGCATCTTTCATCCAGTGCTGCACTGACGTTTCTGTATTCTGAGTCATGGGGAAAGCAAAATAATTGTCAAAGGATCTGCAGGAAAAGGTAACTGTATAAAACAGGAAAGGGATATAAAAAGATATCCAAGGAATTGAGAATGCCAATCAGCAGTGTTCAAACTCAAATCAAGAAGTGGAAAATGAGGGGTTCTGTTGAAACCAAACCACGGTCAGGTAGACCAACTAAAATTTCAGCCACAACTACCAGGAAAATTGTTTGGGATGCAAAGAAAAACCCACAAATAACTTCAGGACTCTGAAAACATGTGGTGTGGCTTTTTCAAGATGCACAATAAGGAGGCTCTTGAAGAAAGTCGGGCTGCATGGTTGAGTCGCCAGAAGAAAGCCATTACTACGCAAATGCCACAAAGTATCCCGCTTACAATACGCCAAACAGCACAGAGACAAGCCTCAAACCTGGCACAAAGTCATTTGGAGTGATGAGACCAAAATTGAGCTTTTTGGTGACAACCATAAACACTACATTTGGAGAGGAGTCAACAAGGCCTATGAAACACGGAGGTGGATCGCTGATGTTTTGGGGATGTGTGAGCTACAAAGGCACAGAAAATTTGGTCAAAATTGATGGCAAGATGAATGCAGTATGTTATCAAAAAATACTGGAGGAACATTTGCATTCATCAGCCAGGAAGCTGCGCATGGGACGTACTTTGGTATTCCAACATGACAATGATCCAAAACACAAGGCCAAGTCGTCCTGTCAATGGCTACAGGAGAATAAAGTGAAAGTTCATGAGTGGCCATCTCAGTTTCCTGACCTCAATATCATTGAGCCACTCTGGGGAGATCTCAAACATGCAGTTCATGCAAGAAGACAGCCCAAGAATTTCCAGGAACTGGAAGCTTTTTGCCAAGAGGACTGGGCAGCTTTACCATCTGAGAAGATAAAGAGCCTCATTCACAAATACCACAAAAGACTTCAAGCTGTCATTGATGTTAAAGGGGGAATACACGGCATAAAGAACTGGGTATGTAAACTTTTGATCAGGGTCATTTGGGTAGTTTCTGTTGTCATTATTATTTCTGAAAAATGGCCAAGAAATCATAAATTCTGCCAGGGTATGTAAACTTATGAGCACAACTGTATATAGTGTGTGTGTATATAGAGTATATATATGTAGCGCCCCCATAGTGTGGGTGCTTTCGCTTTTGTAGATTTTTGATAGGAGAGGACAAATCTAGTCAGGCTTGACTGTAAGTGCAGGCCTGAATGTTTTGATCTGGGCTGGGAGTGGCTCAGGAGTGGGGCTGGATATGGAGGGAAGGTACATTCCTTGGAGATCCCTCCCCTTGAGCTGGGAAAGCTCTAGAAGGGGGATGGATGATGTATAAGGGGCCCTGACCAAGTCTCCTTAAATACAGCGATCTGCCAGCAGGTGTCAGGAGAGTTCAGGTGGAAGAGATGAGGATGTAGCTGGAGCTGCAGATCAGGCGGATCGGGAGGGGAGCCCCCAGTCTGGGAGGGGTGAACCTGGGGCTTGGGTGCAGCCGGGAGTCAAAGTTTAAGTCTGGATATTCAGGGGTGCAAAGCTGTTAGGGATGTCATAGGGACTTTTCAAAGCACGTTAATGTACACTTGTTCTGGCAGAGAAAGCCATGCGCTGAGAAGGAACTCCTGGGATGACAACAACAATATTGTCCATGAGTATATAGATGGTATATTTTTTTAAACATGCAACACAGATTGTTTTTCATGACACACATGATATTCACATACAAATGTAAAAAGTATATTTAGCCCCTTCCTGAACAGAGCACTTTTTTTCGATATGTCACTGCATTGCTTTAACTGACAATTGTATGGTCCTGCAATGTTTTACCCAAACAAAATTTATGTCCTTTTTTTCCCACAAATAGAGCTTTCCTTTGGTGGTATTTGATCATGTCTGAGGTTTTTATTTTTTGCGCTATAAACAAAAAAACAGCGACAATTTTGAAAAAAAAATCAATATTTTTGACTTTTTTTCTATAATAAAGATCCAAAAAAGAAATTAAAAAAAAAACAAATTTCTTCATCAGTTTAGGCCGATATGTATTCTTCTACATATTTTTGGTAATAAATGTATATTGATTGGTTTTGCGCAAAAGTCATAGTGTCTACAAAATAGGGGATAGAGTTATAGCATTTTTATTATTTATTTTTTTTTTTTTTTACTAGTAATGGCGGCGATCTGCGATTTTTATCGGGACTGCGACATTGCGCCGGACATATCGGACACTTTTGACACTTTTTGGGACCAATGACATTTATACAGCGATCAGAGCTTAAAATAGCCTCTGATTACTGTCAAAGTGTCACTGGCAGGGAAGGGGTTAAACTCTAGGGGGCGATCAAGGGGTTAAATGTATTCCCTATGTGTGTTCTAACTGTGTGGCGGCTTGGCTGGCAGGGACATGACAGATCCGACTGTTCCCAATCACTGCAAACAGTAGATCGGTGTCATGTCCCCTGACAGAATGGGGATCCGTGGTGTTTACATCAGCAGATTCCCCATTCTGCCTCTGTAGTAGGCAATCGTGGGCCACCGGCAGACATCGAGTGTCCCGCCCACAAATCACGCATGCACGGCTGATGTTCCATGATGGTGGTTTGCGCAGCCGAGTCAACCTGCCACCATAAAACGACGGTGGCTGGTCGGCAAGTGGTTAAATATACAAAGATTTGTGTAACATAAATAAAAAGAATAAAATTATTTTTTTCCCTCTCCAGGAGAAAATGATCCACCATCTCCCTGTGTCATCACCACCATGGAGGGTGAAAGCAATTCACTGGTTCAATCCACCAGTGACAGAGACACAACGACATCATCGACGACTGTAAAGGACCAACAGAGTGCAGTCACCTCAGCCACCATTGAGGTTGATAAAACTGCACTAATTCTATCTACCAATGTCAGTGAGGCAACAGAACCAGCTATGACTGAGGAACAGCAAAGTGCAGTCACCCCATCCACCTTTGAGGGTGAGAAACCTGCACTGGTTCCATCCACCACTGAGAGTGAGAAAACAGCATTAGTTCCATCGACCAGTGACAGAGAGGTGGCAATACCATCTATGACTGTGGAAGACCAACAAAATGCAGTCACCCCATCCACCACTGAGGGTGAAAAACTTGAACTGGTTCCATCCACCACCGAGAGTGAGAAAACTGCACTGGTTCCATCCACCAGTGACAGAGGCGGCAATACCATTCACAACTGTGGAGGACCAACAAAGTGCAGTCAACCCATCCACCACTGAGGGCAAGAAAACTGCACTGGCTCCATCCACCACTGAGAGTGAGAAAACTGCACTGGTTCCACCCACCAGTGATAGAGAGGCGGCAATACCATCTACAACTCTGAAGGACCAATGAAGCACAGTCATCCTATCCACGAAGGACAGTGAGAAAACTCCATTGGCTGCTACCACCAGTGAGAGTATAATACCCAAACTGGACACAGCAATGGAAGACCAGCAAAGTGTGGTCACTTCATACACCATGGAGATTGAGAAAACACTGGTTCCATCCACCAGTGAGATTAAACTTACCAAATTGGATACAGTTAAGGATGACCAGCAAAATCTGGACACTTCAGTAAGTTCAGTTAGCAAGAATGTTGAAAGTAAAAACTCTAATTCAGCTCCGTCAATACCCACCATAACTAAGAAGACATCTGAACTGGTCCCATCCAGCAGCGTCAATCAGGGTCAGTCATACAAACTATGTTTAAATAGCTTTACCTTCCATAAGATAATTGGAAAGGGGGCCTTTGGAAAAGTGGTGCTGGCCACCCATCTTGCTACTAACCAAAAGCTGGTGGTGAAATTCGTCAGAAAGATGGAACTCCTGATAAGTAATCCCTGCTTTTCCTTTACTGAAAGACACATTCTAGAAGCAGGCAGAGAGAACCCATACATTACCCATTTTTATGGATCCTTCCAGATAAAAGTAAGTCTTTTCATCTAACAATTTCTTCATCTATTCCTTGTACTGTGCTCCACTACTGATAGAGACCCCCTACAATAGATATGAAAATGGTAACTTTTTTGGGATTCAAAATGTATAAAAGACTAAACATCACTTTGAGATGACAGTGTTTAGACCTGCCGATTAGTCCTATAGGCACTAAGTGCTAATTTGAAGGAGGCAGAAGGGAGCTTTACTTGTTTCCCACACCAGTTTTTTTGGGGGGCTCTGGCTGTAGAGAGCAGGGGAATGCAGTAAAAGTAAGAGAATAACTCTAGAGTGCTTCTTATAAGGCTGGAACTTGGTATAGTAATCTGTACAGGGTAGAGGATTTCCTTCAAGAAACCATGTACTGAGAGGCCGCCATTACTGATTTTAGTTGCTAGCTGCCTGGCTGTATCTGGCCTCAAAACTTTGAGTCACTGAGCCAGAACAAGTCTGCAGCTAGCAAGACAGAAGTCATTTATTTATTATTGTGATAAATATAGTCAAGCGATGGTGGCTTAGGTTTCTTCTCTGTCCAGTTTTCCAGAATTCTCTCAGGAAGCACTTAATAAAGATGCCACACTGCACTGTCTGCCAGTGTGCGTCTCCATATATTCTACAATGTCTATTACGCAATTTGTTTTTCATATGTTAACAGACTCATCTGGCCTTTGTTATGGAGTATCTGAGCAGAGGGGACCTCTATCAGCTGATAAAATCTTCAGCTCCACTGCTTCAAGACAAGTTAATGTGAATCCAATGTCAGGGTCACTATGAAGTTGGGAGTGGATTGACCACTGAGGGCAGGATGTGACCTCCCCAGACCCCTACAACTAAGCACATCCAGCAATACCCCTATGAACTATAGATAGAAGTTACTTCATCTTTAGCTTTAACTGGTCAGTGATGATTTTCAGTGCTACTGCTAATACATGTATTTTTTTCTCCATCAGAATTATAACAGCTGAAATTCTGTGTGGCATACAATTTCTGCATGCCAAAGAGATCGTTCACAGAGATCTGAAGCCGGAAAACTTCCTCTTAGACAACTCTGGGCATGTCAGAATTGCAGATTTTGGAATGGCAGAGATGGGAGTCACCACGTCTAACAGAATTAAAGGATGTGCGGGTACAATACCCTACATGGCCCCAGAAGTAAGTATGCGCCTGATATCAGACTTAATTGCAATATATATCAAGATATACCAATTATCATGATTGGATATAGAGAAGAAATAAAGGGGGGCTCCACTTTCACTAAATAGAGAATGTCTCCACTGGTGCCCCAGTTGCTTTCAGTGCATTTCCAGGCTAAAACAATGCCCCCAACAAAAGGTGGAAAGTTCAGAGACCTGCAGCCGTGTTGAAGCTCCTTTGTATGAGGCCGGGTGTAGACGGATAGATCTGTCCAGCCCCATTCACACATACAAATGGGGCAAAACCCCCAGTAACTGCTCACCTGCTGTTATCCTTCTTCTCTTGAACATGCAGAATGTTTGTAAACATTGAGCTATTGGGGTCAGTATTCATCAGTATTTATTTGTCACCTAGGCAAAACTTTATTTTTTGTTTGGTTAGAGTGGAAAATGTTTACACTATCTGTTAATTTTTTTTTTTGCTGTCTGTGTCCCCCATTGGGTAGATTCACCCCTCTATTTGTACTGGTGACCATTGTCGGTAAGAAAGAACTTGGGGAGAAATCCAAAATGTTAGAGTTCTTCCCAGAATAAGATATAGGGGAAATCTTCTAATGGGGTTGCCTGTTCTGGGATCGATGCCCTAAAACCTCCTGTTGCATTTCTAGAACAGGAAATTAAAACAAATTTCCACTGTGATACATAAAAAAAAGTTTTGATTATACAGCCACTTTAAGCCCCTTCTCCAATGTTCACAAGCTTCACCTCACTCTTATGCCATTTGAGCACAATTTTAGTCCTCCATGAGCTTTGTATATCACAAATGTCACTATGTTGTCATCTCTGTCCTATGCCTGGTCGTACAATGTGCTCATCCTTCTTTCTCTCTCTTATGTTTCTAAAGGTCTTCGAAAACATGTATTATTATACTATGCTTGACTATTTCTCCCTTGGAGTAATAGTATATGAGATGGCGGTTGGCAAACACCCCTTCATGGACAGCAAAGACACCCTACCGGAAGTGACAAGAAAATTATCACCACGGATCCTCATTATCCAGAGAATATTGTCTTGGACCTCTGCGACCTCTTAAAGAGAGTAAGTATACACAGCTTTCTCAATTGCTCAGAGATTGTTGTTGCTCCTTCAGTGTCTCTTATTTTATTTCATTCCTCTTTACAGCTTCTGTGGAACGACCAAGATGGAAGACAAATCCAAGTCAGTGACATCAGGAGATGCCCGTTCTTCAAGACTATAGACTGGGTGGAGTTAGAGGGAAGAAAGCTAAACACAGCATCTGAATCACAACCAGTAAGTATACAGATAATTGAGTCCAACCACATTGGAAGGAGGGGAGATTTCTAGCAGCAGGCTCTTTACCGTCTAGGTCCTTTGTTTTTACAGAATTTTCAGACTTGTCTATGAATTTATGATCATTGCACAATCATACGATCCAGTCTGAATTCATTCTGTTTATTACTGGAGATGATCATTGTGTATGGGCCAGGTGCACAGCTTAGACCTGATTTATTTAACCTATTAATCCAGCCTGTTACACACTTCCTCCCCAAGGGTGACAACGCTCACTCACTTTACTATATCTATGGAGAAACAGCATTGTTACCCTAGCCTGCTCTTCTTATTAGGTCTATGAACACCTGCACCTCACCTTATTTTCATTGCATAGTGAAGTGTTGGTTTGTAGATCACAGACAATAGCTGAGAAAGCTGAGATCTCAGTTCAGAACGCAGGAGTTTCCAAGGACATTTCTGTCCAGATTAACAGGTATTGTCCTGTAATAGCAAAACATGTGCTTAGCCTGAACAAAAAAAAAAAAAACAATTAAAAATAATGCAGCCACCAAACAAAGTGGAGTCCCAGTAATTTTTTTGTTTATTAAAAGTTATCAGTCACAAAACGTGTAGCTGCTGACTTTTAATAAACACACATTGGAAAATACTTTATTTGTTCTTGGGTTTAGATATTCTTCAAGAGTGGGATAATGTAGTGTAATGTTTCTTCTGACCACTAGAGGGCGATAAGGTGGAAGAAGCCTATTTGGTGAAATCTGCTGCACCTCAGGGGTTGGGATCACTATGCTTTGTTACCATTTTTTGTATCAATTAGAAACAGTGATAAATGCCTATTTCGCTTTGCAGATTTGTGAGAATCTTTCATGTAAACCTCTAAAATTAGCTGAATTTATCAACCGTGGGCCCCAGAAGGTTGTAATATCGCCAGAAGATCAGGAGTATTTCAAACATTTTTCATACATAAGTGACAGTTTGATGATGCCATCACCGTCATCACCAAAGACGCAAGGACTGCTGACTTCTATACAAATGTCAAACAAAAAGGCTCATAAGACACCAATACAGCCAAAGGACAACCATGGACCACTACCAACAACGAGCAAACATGGACAACCGACACCCAAAACCATGGACAACTACCGAAATCAAGTAAACATGGAAAACTACCAACACTAAGCAACCATGGACAACTACCGACATCAAGCAAAAATCAGAAGCTGCAGGCACAAGGCTTATCCAAACCATTATATAGACGAGAAAACCAAAAAACACAAGCAAACCACAAGAGATCCAAAAAAACAAACAAAACAAAAAGAGCAAAAAAAAAAATAAAACGAAATGAATGGACAACTACCAACACCAAGCAACCATGGACAACTACCAACAT
This sequence comes from Glandirana rugosa, assembly GCA_018402905.1. Classification (NCBI taxonomy): domain Eukaryota; kingdom Metazoa; phylum Chordata; class Amphibia; order Anura; family Ranidae; genus Glandirana; species Glandirana rugosa. The sequence goes on along the minus strand of BLSH010160854.1, from coordinate 1,085,217 downwards.
AGTTGTCATATAGTATATACTATACTATATAGTATACATATAGTGTACAGTATAGTGCATATAGTTAGCGTATAGTATATAGTGTATAGCATATATAGTATAGCGTATATAGTATAGTGTGTATAGTATAGTGTGTATAGTGTGTGTAAAAAAACTTTTTTTCCCACAAATAGAGCTTTCTTTTGGTG
>BLSH010160854.1:1057593-1079285 GCA_018402905.1 Glandirana rugosa | reverse complement strand
GGGGGCAGTTTGCAGCCAGTGACACAGGTGGGGCAGTTTGCAGCCAGTGACACAGGTGGGGCAGTTTGCAGCCAGTGACACAGGAGGGGGCAGTTATGCAGCCAGTGACACAGGTGGGGCAGTTTGCAGCCAGTGACACAGGTGGGGGCAGTTTGCAGCCAGTGACACAGGAGGGGGCAGTTTGCAGCCAGTGACACAGGAGGGGGCAGTTTGCAGCCAGTGACACAGGTGTGTACATTGCAGAGTCATCTCCCCCCCCCCCACTTACCCCATCCAGCAGGCAGGACTGTTGCAGAGATTCGGCATGCGAGAGCGCGCTGGAGTCTGCAGAGTTCGGCATACGGAGAGCGGCTGTCCCCCCTCATCTGTCCCCGGGCGGTCATGGTCTCTGTGGGAGCGGAAGTCACCTCCGCTGCCACAGTGACCCACCCCCGGCCCCGCATCCAATCACCCTGAGCGGAGGCTCAGGGCAGCCAATCAAGCTATGAGTGTGCGCCTGTTCAGCGCACACTCATAGCTTTTAATGGCCAACCAATAGGCTCACTACTTGGCTGTCATGTGACAGCCAAGGAGCCGAAAAAAAAAAAAAAAAAGAAAGTCAATGCACCGGCGCCACCTGCAGGGGGGCGGAGTTGACTTTTTTTTTACCTCTTTTGCCGGTGGGGAGGGGGTGCCCCAGCGCCCCTCACACACCAGCCGCCGCTGTGTGAGACTCTTTGGGAGCCTAGCCGCGTACAGGACCCCGAAAACCAATCATCGCCTTCAGGATTTCTAAGGGCGTAAACTTTTGATTTCACTCCACACTACCTATCACAGTTTCGGAGGCCATGAAATTCCCAGATAGCACAACCCCCCCCCCCCACCCCAAATGACCCCATTTTGGAAAGTAGACACCCTAAGATATTTGCTGAGAGGCATGTTGTGTCCATGGAATGTTTTATATTTTGCCACAAGTTTCAAATGACAAAAAAAATGTTTTTTTCCACAAAGTTGTCACTGAAATTATATATTGCTCGAACATGCCATGGGTATATGTAAAATTACACCCCAAAATACATTCTGCTGCTTCTTCTGAGAAGGGGGATACCACATATGTGAGACTTTTTGGCGGTCTAGCCGTGTACAGGACCCCGAAAACCAATCACCACCTTCAGGCCTTCTAAGGGCGTAAATTTCTCATTTCACTCTTCACTACCTATCATCGTTTCGCCCTGAAATGCCCAGATAGCACAACCCCCCCAAATCACCCCATTTTGGAAAGTAGGCACTCCAAGCTATTTGCTGAGATGTATGTTGAGTATTTTTCAGATCTCAGTTTTTATCACAAAGTTTTGAAAATGGAATGCCTCTTAGTAAATACCTAAGAGACATACCTGAGACAAAGCGTTCCACAATCAGCAGAGTCCATTTAGTGCTCTGTCTGGCCCTGGGTATAACTAATAGCATGACTGCCTGTATTTCCTCTTTATTGCTGGCTGCTCATTACATTACCCTTACATAAAGTCACTGCACTGCAGTCACATCATTACAGCCTCTTTAACCGGTTCCCAACCTTGTGCCGCATATTTACTGTGGCAGTCTGACTCTATTCTGTGAATTGCCGTATATAAGTGGTGATCGCGTTCACGGCTAGGGGGCGTGTGCGCGCGCCGCCAGCGTGGTCACGGTGGTCCCATTCGCTACAGGACCGTTCAATCCACAGGAATATACCAACGATTTTTGGTCTATTCCTGTCGATCGGGCCTAGCGAATGGGATGCCTCCCCTGTCTGTGGAATGTAAACACAGACAGGGGAAGTGATGTCATTTCCTCTCTCTGCATTCTTTTCCATGGCAGAGAGGAGAGAGAGACATCAAAACGTGAGTTGCACAACACTACACTGACACCAGTACAGGTTAGGCACACTTTTAACCCTTTGATCGCCCCCTGATTGCCCCCCAGTTAACCCCTTCACTCTGGTCACCCCCTGTCACTGTGTCACTGAGAGCAGCGATCAAATCGTTCACTTATCACTGTACTTGTGACCCTTGCGACACTAATCAGTGTTAGGGTAGGTAGTAGTAGACCTAGGTATGTGTAAATACCCCCTTACCCCACCAATAAAGTTTTTAACCCCTTGATTGCCCCCTGTCACCTTTGATCACTGTATAAGTGTCACGGGTGACGCTAGCTAGCTAGATAGTTTTTTCCCCCATCAGATTCCCCGCCGTATATATAATATATATACCTTTTATAGGTTTTAAACCCCGATTGCCCGGCAGTGACCTCAGTTAAGTTTTAGCGTGCGTTAGGGTCAGCGTAAACACCAGGCAGGGCCAGTTAGTTAGGTACTCTGACACGCATACACACATATTAGATACTATTGTAGTATCTGATGAAATCAATATCTTATCTGATGAGATCTATATTAGCGTCCCCACTAGATTAGTGTTCTAAAAAAATGCAGCGTTAGCGGGATCAGCCCAGATACCTGCTAGCACCTGCGTTTAGCCCCACCATCCAGCCCACCCAAGCGCAGGATCAATAGATCACTGACACTTACCAAACACAGAACACATATCTGCAGGGTTCGCAGAGATCATGCCCAATCCCTGCGAAATCTGACGGTGATTTTGGTAGCGACTTGAAATAGGTTCTGACAACCAGGTGCGCTTTTTTGCCTGTGAGTCACACTAGTGTACCTATAAATTTAGAGGCTAACAAATCCGAGGTACACTAGTGAAGATGCCTACGCATTGCTGAGTATGACAGATGAGAGCGATGGGGAAGCCTCACTGTCAGATTCAGGCTCATCATACGATCCCGTAGACAACAGCGGCTCCATGACAGATAGCTCTGACGACGGAGTGGTCCCTGCTGAGGTCAGGCATACAAGATACCGTTCTGCTGTCGCTGAGGTGCAAGAACCGCAGGGCTGTCGTATGGAGCAGAGAACCAGTACTAGCGCTACTAGTCCTTTTGGTCAATTGGCAAGCTCCAGCGGCCTAGTACATCTTGGTCAACCAGCACTGCAGTAACACTTTATGACGTGGCTAGTCCCATTAGTGCAGTTCAAGCTGGTGTGGCTAGCACACGCAGCCACGAAGAAGACAATGACAACCCCGCAGATCCCATAGTGCCCTTCCTGACGTGCTTGCAAACCCTGTTTGGCAACCAGGCCCGGACTGGGACAAAAATTAGGCCCGGGCATTTTAGACTGGGCAGCCCAATCGGGGTGGGGGGAAGCATTCGCACGGGTGGACGGTGACAGGATATTCTGAGAGACATCCCCTCCCAGAAAAGAGACACCCCCAGTCCAGAGACGCCCCCAGTCTAAAGAGACTCCCCCAGTCCAGAGACAGCCCCAGACCAGCAAAGAGACAGCCCCAGACCACCAGAGACAGCCCTAGACCACCAGAGGCAGTCCCAGACCACCAGAGACAGCCCCAGACCAACCACTAGAGAGAGCCCCAGACCACCAGTCTCAGACCAGACCCCCAGAGACAGTCCCAGACCCCCAGAGAAAGTCCCAGACCACCAGAGACAGCCCCAGACCAACCACTAGAGAGAGCCCCAGACCACCAGAGATAGCCCCAGACCACCAGAGACAGTGGCAGGCCACCAGAGACAGCCCCAGACCACCAGAGGCAGTCCCAGACCAGACCACCAGAGACAGTCCCAGACCACCAGAGACAGTCCCAGAATACCAGAGACAGCCCCAGACCACCAGAGACAGCCCCAGACCACCAGAGACAGTACCAGACCAGCAGAGACAGCCCCGGACCAGACCACCAGATAGACAGCTCCAAACCAGCAGAGGCAGCCCCAAACCAGCAGAGACAGCCCCAGACCAGACCACCAGAGACAGCCCCAGACCACCAGATAGAAAGCCCCAAACCAGCAGAGGCAGCCCCAAACCAGTAGAGACAGCCCCAAGCCAGCAGAGGCAGCCCCAAACCAACAGAGACAGCCCCAGACCACCAGAGACAGTCCCAGACCACCAGAGACAGCCCCAGACCAGACCACCAGAGACAGCCCCAGACCACCAGATAGAAAGCCTCAGACCACCAGTGACAGCCCCAAACCAGCCGAGGCAGCCCCAAACCAGCAGAGGCAGCCCCAAACCAGCAGAGACAGCCCCAGACCAGACCACCAGAGACAGCCCCAGACCACCAGATAGACAGCCCCAGACCACCAGCAACAGCCGCAAACCAGCAGAGGCAACCCCAGACCAGCAGAGACAGCCCCAAACCAGCAGAGGCAGCCCCAAACCAGCAGAGACAGCCCCAGACCAGACCACCAGGGACAGCACCAGACCACCAGAGACAGCCCAAGACCAGACCACCAGAGACAGCGCCAGACCACCAGAGACAGCCCCACTCAGCAGAGGCAGCCCCAGACACCCAGACCACCAGATAGACAGCCCCAGACCACCAGATACACAGCCCCAGACCAGCAGAGACAGCCCCAGACCAGACCACAAGAGACAGTCACAGACCACCAGATAGACAGCCCCAGACCAGCAAAGGCAGCCCCAGACCAGACCACCAGAGACAGCCCCAGACCACCAGATAGACAGCCCCAGACCACCAGAGACAGCTCCAAACCACCAGAGACAGCCCCAGACCAGACCACCAGAGACAGCCCAAATCCATCCAATTTCCCCGCCGCTACAGAGCGGGACTTTAGATGTAACATACACATACACTGGATGATGGATAAGTTCAGTGCACTCACCCTCCTCCCTGTGTAGTTGTCACCGCGTTTCGGCCGGTGACAGTGTTGCCAACCTCCCGCAGCGTTTTTTACTGGCAAATCATGGAAAATCTTACTGGCAGAGCACATTTTTTACTGGCAACCTTAAAAATAACTGAACTCCTATTAAAAACTAAGACAATTAATATTTAAACACAACATGAAAACACTGACAATACCCATATCAAGTAGTTTGCCCGGTTTACACTTAAAAAGTCAGCACAGCATGACAAATTATCAGACCCTGATATTTATAGACAGTTCTAAAAATCACTGATTTTTACAAACTGTCAGTAAATTTACTGGCGGTTGGCAACACTGGCCGGTGATTAACAGAGGCTGCAATTGTCTCCCGAATCTGAGTGCAGGTGTCTGTCCCCTGCATAGCCGCAGCCTGTGTTACCCCTGTCCGCGCAGAGGTCACCGCTTATCTTCTGCTGTGTGGCCTGTCATCAACAGGCCGCTCTTCTCACATGCAGCCTGGTGTGCCCTATGGCCAGCCCGGGCCTGTTGGCAACCCACCACTGATGCAGCACCCATACTTCCCCCATTCACTGGCCAACCCGGAATCATGATGAATACAGTTGAATTTAGGGCCATTGATTTTTATTCGCTGTATTTCACCGAAGATCTCTATAGATCTATTGTGGACCAAAGCAATTTATATGCTGGTCAATACATCGCCGCTAATCCCCATTTGTCACTTGCCAGAGATTGGAAACCAATTCCGGTTTCCAAATTTAAGACCTTTCTGCGCTTTACCCTCAACATGGGCATACATGAAGAACCTGAATTGCGGTTATATTGGTCCACTGACTCAATTTATCGTATGTATGTCTTCTCTGCTTGCATGGCCAGGACAGGATACGAGCAGATCCTGCAGTTCATGCATTTCAACGAAAAAAATAAAAAAGGGAAACAACTGCGCTATGTCTGGGTGATAAGCTGCGGCAAGAAATGAACCACAATAAATATAAGAATAAAGCCGCGCTAAAATATTAGTATGTTCCAAGTCAATTGAACACATGTAAATGTCCTACAAGATGATCAAGCATTCCATTCCAATGAACTGGATCTAGGAACATATAATCAACGTCCATAGGAAAACATAATAGATAAATCAATCGGTCTCTTATAACACCCGGTGCTCAGCAAAAAATGTGTGGATCCGTCACCAAAGTGATTGGAGGCTTACCAGACCCAGCTGGAAGCCAGGCATAGGTGTTATCCCACTGCTTCGTTCCCCCTGGTCTTTCAGCCTTGAAGGTACGGACTCCCCACAGTAAATGTACAGCTTCACAATAGGTGTATACAGATGACGCTTCAGATGGAGGGTCACTCCTCCCAGTCTCCGTGTTTTCAAATGGAGATAGGCCACATATCAGGGAAAACAAATGAAGCCCCAGATAGTGAAGTACAGTCGCTATATTTATTGATAAAAATGTGTAGGTACTCACACAGAAATTTAGATAAAACAGCGTGTAGATCCACATGTAATCAGCCGGCTATCGCAAACAAAACTGGTGACGTCAGCGCGCCTCCCGACGTACGTTTCGTCAGAGTTGACGTCGTCCGGGGATAAGGCGCACCATGCTGAGTCACCGCTTAAAAGCCTGTGGCCGTCCAGTAGTCTGAGGCTTAGGCGGCCATCTTATGTAAAGGCAATGTTTACCAAAGACAGGAAGTGACGTCCCTCTGCCAACGGATTAAGAATATCCCGGGAAACTAGAGACACTATCCCCTGTAATCTATACTCAATGTAATCAGCGTCCAGCAGACAAAATACTAGTCACTGGTAAATGGAAAATGTCACAATTGGATAAATTAATGCCCAATATAAATTAGCAAACCAATGGGCTTAAATATTAAATTATGAATAAATTAATACTGATATATACCCGAAATCAATTCGGAAGAAATATTAAATAATATAAAAATAGACTATAAAAATTATATTAATAGACGGTAAAAATTATATACCAGGGGGAAATTGGTAAGTCAAAAATCTTATCTGATCACCTATGTCTCAGACACTGTTTACAAATGTTATAATCCCAACAATAAGAAGTGTCTTATCAGATATAAACATGGGATGGACAGTTGAATGTAATACCCAAAGTAAATGCAGGCATAGGATGAACAGTTGAGTATGATACACCCCCAAAAAAGACACACTGGCTATAATCAGGGCCAACTAATGTAACTTCAACACATAAAGATACAGACCAAATAAATTATCATGATTAATATGAAAGGTTAAGAGGGTTAAGAGTTGTCTATAAAGGCATTAACGTCAATATCCACGTTCAAGCCATGCGGGGTATAAGATTTAATTTTATAGATCCAAGACATCTCCAATTTGGAGATGCCCCTGATAAGAGATCCACCTCTCCAATTGGGCCTATAATGGTCAATACCCAAAAAAAGGGTTTTGGAAGGGTCCCTGTCATGGCAATCTCAGTAATGCCTGGACAGAGGATGATTCTTGAAGCCCCTAAAGATGTTGGAAATGTGTTCATTGAGTCGTACCTGCAAAGGGCGTTTAGTCCGGCCCACATACTCATATGCATTTCAACGACAATAAACTCTGTCGTCCATGTGGGGACCCTGAATATGATCGGCTCTACAAAATTTACGGTTTATGAGGGCAAAGATAGCCACGTAGAGCCGGAAGGATGCCCAGACTACATGGGGAGTGCTGGCAAAATTGTGTGGAGCTTGGTGTCACACTTATCCGGAAATGGGTACCATTTGTACGTGGACAATTACTACACAAGTGTGCCACTTTTTAGTCACTTGTTTGATCACCAAATTGGCGCATGTGGCATCATGCGATCTAATCTCCAGGCTTCCCCCAATGGGTGGTAGAATCCCAATTTAGTCAGGGGGAGAGAGCCTGCTTGAGATGTAGTAATTTGCTCGCGGTGAAGTAGGCATACAAAGAATGTTTTCGTTCTTTCCTCACTACACGCAGACATGGCTGTCCAAATTACAACGGCGACTGGTGTTGTGGAGAAACCCCTCTGTGTCCACGAATATAGCTAAAATATGGGAGGGGTGGACCTCAACTACCAATTATTGGTGTCGTACTTAATTGCCCATAAGTCCAGACGTTGGTACAAGAAAGAGTCTGTTTACTTATTCCAATTGTGCTATACAAAGCGTCAGGACGGACTGGATCTCTCCTTCAATTACAGGAAGAGATCATCAGAGCCCTTCTGTATCCAGTTGGCTCTACACCCCATGTTCCCAATCCAAATGCAGTGAGCCGGCTGCATGGACAGCATTTTCCACATGCCATCCCTGGTACCCCTACCTCCTGAGCCCCCCCAAAAAAGATGTTATGTCTGCCGACAAAGCGGATACAGGCGTGACACCCGTTATTATTGCCCCTCCTGTTTTGACAGGCCTGGTCTCTGCATCAGTGACTGTTTCGAGTGCTACCATACGCTAGTTGAGTATTAGCGTAGGAGACAGCACTACACAGGAATAGGGTACACGTTCACAGGGTCTCCAAAAATGTCGGCCCATTTTTATAGACCCTAACCTTTACTGTTTACGGTTATAAAAAAAAAATCGTACCAAAAAGACAAAAAAAGTTATAAAAACCAAAAAAAAAAAATAATAATAAAAGCCATAAACAGTTGTACGTTTCTTGTTTTTCTATCAATATTTTCTCTCTATTCTCTTTCTATTGCTCTCTCTATTGTTTTTTATGCATACCTGTAATGTTTTTTTGCTGTTTATTATCTTTTTTTTTTTTTTTTTGCAGGTATGTAATGTCTTTATAATGTTTTCATGTAACCTTTAATTATTTTTTCTTCTTAGCAGGAATGTTATTTTTTAATTTTATGTTACTGTGTTTTATTAATCTTTATTTGGTTTTCAGGTATGCCAGCTGCACCGCTGATTTATTTAGGGTGACAGCAACAGCGTTTGCTCCCACCATATATAAAGCAGCGACTCCAGCATTGTTGGAGGTGATTTCACCACCACAGTTAAAAAAAGAGCATATATACCAGAGCATAGGGGCAGGGGTGGAAATTGGGGCGGATTGCCCCAATGCTCCGGTATATATTTTTATAAAGGGGCTATGCCCACCTTTAGAAGTGGGTGGATGAAGGGAGGTTTGCCAATGGTGGGCATACCCACCAATTGATTCTTTTTTTTTCATTTAACCCGCAGGCTGTATGAAAAAAAAGAACATTACAACATACGCCCAACAAGAACCAGCGACACATTAGTATGTTGCTGGTCTTAGAGTGGTTATACTGGAATGATGCCTGCAGGTATAAGTATCATCTAGGTATGATTCTTTTCAGCCGGCGGTCTGCTTTCATGTAAAAGCAATCCTAGCTGCTGATTAGCTGCTAGACTGCTTTTACAACAGTGGGAGGGAATGGTCCCCCCTCCGGCTGTCTTGCATGGATTTCTCGGGCTCTCCTGTCCCACCGGGGAACCCAAGAATGCAGCCGGGGGTTCCGACAGCTGACCATAGAGCTGACTGAAGACTAGAATGGCTCCAATCATCTCTATGGCCTAAGATACCGGAGGCTATGAGTATTTCATGACTTTTGCCAGATATAAACCGCGCCATTGGGAAATTGGGGAAGCATCTTATCACACCGATTTTGGTGTGGTCAGATGCTTTAAGGCAGTGGTTCTCAACTCCGGTCCTCGGGACCCACTAACAGGCCAGATTTTAAATATTACCTTGGGGAAATGCAGACTAGAATACTGCAATCACTGAGCAGCAAACAACACCACCTGTGATGTATTTCAGTTATCTTGCAAACCTGGCCTGTTAGTGGGTCCTGAGAACAGGAGTTGAGAACCACTGCTTTAAGGGCTGAGGAGAGGTCTAGAGTCTAATAGACCCCAAATTAAAAAAAAAAAAAAAAAAAATGAAACACTACCTATTTTTATCATAGAGGATATTTAAATTTCCCGTGATAACAATAAAAATAATAGAAAAAAAAAAGATAAAAGGCATAGTGTAAAAATAAAATAAAAAGCAAAATGAATAATTAAAAAAAAAAATGCACCCCTGTCCCCCGTGCACACGTGCAAGGTGAACGCAAGCGTCGTTACAGCAATTGCACCATGCATGTGAGGTATCACCGCGAACGTCAGATCAAGGTAATTCTAGCAGTAGACTTCCTCTGCAGATCTAAAGTGGTAATCTGTAAAGGCTTTTAAATATGTATATAGTTTATCGCCGCTGCGCGGGTATGCGTTATTTTTAAAGCATGTCATGTTTGGTGTATATGTACTCGGCACAAGATCATCTTTTATATTTCACCAAATATTTGGGCAATATAGTGTGTTTTTGTGCATTAAATTTCAAAAAAGTGTTTTTTTCCACAAAAATTGCGTTTGAAAAATCACTGCACAAACACTTTGTGAAAAAAAACTTGCAACACCCCACCATCTGTTGGGCCTCTGTGTTAAAAAAAGATATAATGTTTGGGGGTTCAAAGTAATTTTCTAGCAAAAAAAATATTTTTTTATGTGAACAAAAAGTGTCAGAAAAGACTTGGTGGATGTGTGACATATGCTTCTAACGTTGGGCATAAAATGCCAGGACAGTTCAGACCGCCCCTCCCCCAAATGACCCAATTTTTTAAAGTAGACACACCAAGCTATTTGCTGAGAGGCATGTTGATTTATTGGAATATTTTATTTTTTGTCGCAAGTGAAAAATGACAAAAAAAAAATTTACACAAAGTTGTCACTGAAATTAAATATTTCTCACACATGCCATGGGTATATGTGGAATTACACCCCAAAATACATTCTGCTGCTTCTCCTGAGTACCAGGATACCACATGTGTGAGACTTTTTGTGAGTCTATCCGCGTGCGGGACCCCAAAAACCAATCACAGCCTTCAGCATTTATAAGGGCGAAAATGTATGCCTTCACCCCACACTACCTATCACATTTGCGGAGGCCATGAAATGCCCAGATAGCAAACCCCCCCCCCCCCCCCAAATGATCCCATATTGGAAAGTAGACACCCCAAGCTATTTGCTGAGAGGCATGTTGAGTCCATGGGATATTTTATATTTTGCCACAAGTTTCGGGGAAACTACTTTTTTTTTTTTCTTCACAAAGTTGTTACTGAAATGATATATTGCTTGAACATGCCATGGGTATATGTGGAATTACACCCCAAAATACATTCTGCTGCTTCTCCTGAGTACGGGGATACCCCGTGTGTGAGACTTTTTGGGAGCCTAGCCGTGTACAGAACCCCAAAAACCAATCACCGCCTTCAGGATTTCTAAGGGCATAAAATGGTGATATTACTCCTCAGTACCTATCAAGGTTTCGGAGGTCCTGAAATGTCAAGGTAGCACATAAGCCCCCCAAATTACCCCATTTTGGAAAGTAGACACCCCAAGGTATTTGCTAAGAGGCATGGTGAGTATTTTGCAGCTCTCATTTGTTTTGGAAAATTAAGAAATAAACAGATTTTTATGCCCTTAGAAAGCATGAAGGCGGTGATTGGTTTTCGGGGTCCCGTACATGGCTAGACTGCCAAAAAGTCTCACATATATGGTATCTCCGTATTCAGAAGAAGCAGCAGAATGTATTTTGGGGTGTAATTTCACATATACCCATGGGATGTTTGAGCAACATATCATTTAGTGACAACTTTGTTAAAAAAAAAAGAAAAAATTGTAATTTCCCCGAAACTTGTGGCAAAATATAACATATATCATGGACTCAACATGCCTCTCAGCACATAGCTTGGGGTGTCTACTTTCCAAAATGGGGTCATTTGGGGGGGTTTGCTATCTGGGCATTTCATGGCCTCTGCAACTGAGATAGGTAGTGTGGGGTGAAGGCATACATTTTTGCCCTTAGAAATCCTGAAGACGGTGATTTGTTTTTGGGGTCCTGTACGCGGATAGGCTGCCAAAAAGTCTCACACATGTGGTATCCCCGTACTCAGGAGAAGCAGCAGAATGTATTTTTGGGGTGTAATTCCACATATACCCATGGCATGTGTGAGCAATATATCATTTCAGGGACAACTTTGTGTAATCATTTTTTTTTTTTTTTGTCATTTTTCAATCACTTGTGACAAAAAAATAAAATATTCAATGGGCTCAACATGCCTCTTAGCTAATTCCTTGGGATGTCTACTTTCCAAAATTGGGTCATGGGGGGGGGGTTGTACTGCCCTCCCATTATAGCACCTCAGGAAATAAGATAGGCAGTCATAAAATAAAAGCTGCGTAAATTCCAGAAAATGTACCCTAGTTTGTAGACATTATAACTTTTGCGCAAACCAATAAATATACGCTAATTGACTTTTTTTTACCCGAGACATGTGAGTGAATGCATTTTGGCAATAATTTATGACTAAAGTTTAGTTTATTGTATTTTTCTAATAAAAAGTAGACAATATCATTTTTTTTTTCAAAAATGTTGTTTATTGTTCATTTATATCACAAAAAATAAAAAGCGCAGAGGTGAACAAATACCACCAAAAGAAAGCACTATTTGTGGGGAAAAAAGGACGCAAATTTTGTTTGGGTACAGCATTGCATGACCACGCAATTACCATTTAAAGCAGCACAGTGCTCTGGTCCTAGAGTGAGAAATCCTTCTTGGGGGGAAGTGGTTAAAGTGGTTGTCAACCCATGATAACCACTTTAACCTACAGGTAAGCTTATAATACGGCTTACCTGTAGGTTCTCTGCATATCTCTCAAACCTGCACGGTTTAGGAGATATACAGTGCACTGTCATGTGCCTATGTCATCGGGTACATGCGTTTCTTCACTGAGAGCGTGCTGTGACTGGCGGCTCCCGCGCTCATGCGCGGGAGTGACGTCACACGACTCCGGCCAGTCACAGAGCCGGATATCGCGGCCCTGGAAGGAAGAGGGGCTGAAGATGGATGCTGCCTGGAGCAGAGACATCGCTGGACATTGCAGGCTTCCAATGCAGGTAAATGCCACATAATGGGCTAATATGCTATACATACTAGCCCATTATTCTTTTACATTCCAGGGTAATAAAGAGGAAGTAAAACCCATCGGGGTTTACTTCCTCTTTAACGTGTCTGCTATTCAACAGAAGATTAAATGTTCTCAGAGCACAGGGAGATAGGAATCTCAACAGTGGCAGCTGGTGAAATTTTAGGATGGGGGGGCGCCAGACCCCGCCCTTCCTTTTTGACCCCTCCCGCTTTTCATAAGCCCCATCCCTTATAGTTTCCACCCATTGTGTCAGAAGTATACAACCCAGCATTACTAGATAGGGTATACAGCGTCACCAGATAGGGGTACACAGAGTCAACAGATAGAAGTATACAGAGTCACCAGATAGGGGTATACAGAATCACCAGATAGGGGTATACAGAGTCACCAGATAGAAGTATACAGAGCCACCAGATAGGGTATACAGAGCCCCAGAGAGGGGTATACAAAGTCACCAGATAGCAGTATACAGAGCCCCAGATAGCGGTATACAGAGCCACCAGATAGGAGTATACAGAGCCACCAGATAGGAGTATACAGGAAAACCAGATAGCAGTATACAGAGCCCCAGATAAGAGTATACAGAGCCACCAGATAGGAGTATACAGAAAAAGCAGATAGCAGTATACAGAGCCACCAGATAGGAGTATACAGAGCCACCAGATAGGAGTATACAGAGCCACCAGATAGGGGTATACAGAGCCACCAGATACAGAGTGACAACATAGTGTTAGGTATGCCTCAAAAATGGGGGGACTAGCTGAGGAATTAAAAAAAAAAAGACTGAACCTAAAAAGGGAAGAGTACAGAGAAAGAAAATCTGCCATGAATATTACCTTGTGTTGCTGCATGAAGAAATTATCCCAGGACAATGCACAGTTACCCAGAAGACACAAGCCAAGCAAGAGTGCCCATTCCTAAAAAGGGGAGTATATAGGTATATATTCCACTGTGAAGGCTGTTAGCCGCCAACGTCACACAGGCGAATGAGCAAGGTGTCAAGCTCAAGCCATAAGTAAGATTCAATGGCTTTGCTGCCTCCTATAGGTTCCCCGTGGTATGGTAGCAGCATGTCCCAGGTAGGGAGCTCTATGTGGCTTCACATATGATTGAAAATATATGCAACCAAAACCTCTGTTTTTTAACAAATTTTTAGTTTAGACTGTCAATGTATTTCTTGCTATGAATGTCACAATCTGGAGACGACAGAGTAGAGTTAGGGACCGCGCTGTACAGAGGGGCCTTGACGTGGCAGTGCGGCTTCACATATATTTGCAAATCTATGCAACGTAAACAGAGCACAAACTGTTCAAGCAATTTAGACTTTGTTATTTTGCTGGCTAGCTGGTCAGTGTTCTGGAGGATTCTGGGTATTAAATGATACTGTTTAAGTCAACTGTTAAAGAATGCAGTAAATGTACCATAAATCAGTGATTTTTTTTTTAAAACTGTAAACAAACTTTATTGTACAACAAACAACAACAAAAAAACTCTGAATCTGAAAACAATGCACACCACATTCACATTTGCACCAGTTGTATTATTTGAAATTAAATTTTGCTCTCCTTTCTTTCTGGCTTGCAAATTTTTCAATGACCTTCTGGTTGAAGTCAATCATCTCAGGCACCACTCTCTTTTCCATTGACATGGCCAATGCATTCAGCCTCTCCTGGGTCATGGTCATCATTGCATTAGTGTGTGCACCACAAAAGCGCAAACAAACATGAGTGTGTGTGTATATATGTCAGAAGGGCAGAGATTGGTGTCAGAAGGGCAGAGATCGGTGTCAGAAGGGCAGAGATCGATGTCAGTAGTTTATTTTTCTTTTATTTTTCTTACAATTTTTTTTTTTTTTACAATATTATATTTTATTATTTTATTTACAATTTTTTATAGGAGCCATGCTGGGTGGGCTTTGGTGAAATATCAGGGGTCTAAATAGACCCCTGATGTCTCACTTTAGAGATAGAGAACAAGACTGAGGACAGAGATTCTCCAGTCCCTTTCTCTGCAGCCAGGCAGTATTTATTTTATTTATTTCAGGTACTTATACAACACCATCAATTACACAGCGATTTAAGCCTCGAACACACGGTGCGACGATCGTACGACCGAGCAGCCCAAATTGTATGTTGGCTGATGTATCTCGCATACTGACATGCAATAAACGATCGTGCGACCAAGCCGAACAGGGTGACGTGTTACGAGCATATAAAGAGGAAGTTCAGGTGAAATGTGATTTGTGAATTAGGAACGTAGGTTTACATGAACGGACACTTCCGGGCAAGATTGTTCTCCACAAATAGCTGGAATAGGTCCACAGCACCACAACACTTCCTGAACTCCTCTGTGCGGTAGATGAGACTAAGCTCTGTCTTCAATTTATTCTTATTGAGTAGTGGATAGGCCTTCAAATTCTTAAGCCTCGTACACACGGTTCGACGGTCGTATACAACCGGTCGTACTAACGACCGCTGTATGCAATATTGATCGTTCGTATGCGCGATTAGAACAGTCGAACATACGACGGTCGTACAAGGGAGTTGTATGAGCAAACTAGAAAACTTGGTCGTACCAACAAGTGCTCACACGACCGTTGTATCGTGTGTACAGAGCAGTTGGTACAACAAGTTGTATTGTACAAAGCACGCATGCTCCGAAGTCAGGAACGGCCGGATGCTAATTACATGCACCTGAACGTTCTTTCTTTGGTTGTACGATCGTGTAGTGCAGTCAGTATGCTACATACAACAGCCAACATACGATTTGCGACGATCGTACGTACGATCGTCGCCCCGTGTGTACGAGGCTTTACTTAGTGCATCCCCCGGAAACGCCATTGCGTACTGTTCAAACCTGTCTGCTTGAAGCAAGGTGGCACTAACAAGGTGGTTTGTGAAGGAGAAACGTTGCATGGTGTGTAATATTAAAGTATCACAGACCTATGGAGTGAAGGATAAAAACAAAAATAATGTAGTGATGACAAAATGTCAATTTCATCTCTGTTAGCTCCCTGAGCATCAGAAATGCATTCAACATGACATGTTTACTAAGAATGTATTGTCCATGTGTATTGAGTTCTGAGAAATGATGGATTCAAAAACAATGAAATTGATCTCCCTTCTTGAATTAAAACTGGCCATTTTAAAAGTTACAGACTGCAACCTCTAAAATGTTCAGTTTTAAGTTATAAAGGGGGAACAGTTTCATTGTTTTTGAATCCATAATTTCTCAGAAATCCATACACATGGACAATACATTCATAGTAAATATGTCAAATTTCATGCACTTCTGAAGCTCAGGGAGATGAAGGCTGTAATACTAATGTTATCCACTAGATGGAATAACAAAACCTTTTTAGATCAAATAATTTTTAGATGAATATTGTAAGAAAAATAGTTTTGTTTCCAATCTTCATATCTATAATAGGGAGCTATCAAAAATCCAAATATTGCAACAAATAAAAGCTTACCTCTCATGCAATGTGCTTATGGACTTCTGGATCAAGCAAGCTCCTCTTCTTTGGTTGAGAACCACCTTCACTGCTTTGCTGAACCAGGGATGGGAGAGAATCTCTGCAAAATGTATGAGTAATAAAAAATAAAAACAATAATAATAATAACAACAACTCATGGAAAAGGAGGAATACAGCTGCTCCCTGATCTTCTGTATGTCCTGCTGGAACTGCTGCATGCTCCCCTTAATTTGGACTGAATCTATGTCCTTCTTCTGGAGTTTGGCATAGAGGAGGTCCACATGCAGCATGATTTTGTGAAAAATAGGTTAGTAAAAAGTTAAAATCCTGATTCTCCAGCAGCACGGCAAAGGCTCCTGCCTCTCTGATGGTAACAGGGTCAAAGTCACCTGAGTCTTGTATAGTTTCAATACAGTGGATGAGGACCTCTCTGTGCTCAAACACTGTATTGACGGCACGGCTTTGGAAGTTCCATCTGACACTGCTTGATGTTGGTAGTCTATGGGCAACTGATTTATTAAGAACATCTGTGCGCTTGGGTGATCTTGTAAAAAAGCTGGCAAATCCTCCAAGGTTAGCAAAAAAAAGTCTCACTTTGGGTATTTGAGAAGTGGCCTTTTGCATTATTATTAGTCGGTGTGCATAAGAGTGGATGTAATGGGCATTTGGGTACACATCTTGTATCTTCTTCTGAACCCCTGCAGTGGCACCCCTCATCACACTGGCTCCATCATATGCCTGGGAGATGAGTTTACGCTTCTGATCTTCTGGAAGGATGACAGCAAGGCGCTCTTGTAATGCTGTAATGCTGTAGCAATGGAATCCGCTGTGTAGATTGCAGAGGAATAAACTCAAGAAACCTCTCCTGTTCGTTGGTTTTGGCATCCATGTAGCGCAGTACAAGCACAAGTCGGCACTGTGTGGCAATATCGGTGGTCTCGTCAGCCTGGATAGAGAGAAAATCACTGCTCCGTGCTTCTTGGATAATGTGCTCCTTCACAACAGACAATATACAGTCCAACAGCTCGTTCTGCAAGGTTTTTGAAGTCCCCTTAAAAACAGTGGCATTCTCGAGGTGCTCTTTCAAAACGTCATCAAGAGAAGCAACAAAATCAACCAGGCCACGGAATACCCCGGGATTTTCTGATCTCTCACTCTCATCATGGCCATGCAAAGCCAGCTCAACTGCACCACAAAATTTCACACAATCTATTATTCTAGAGAGGATGTGGGTCGATTTTTTGTGACTTCCTCATTGTGCTTTCTCATGCCAATTCTGTAGCTTTCACTTAGCTGGTGTTAGGGAAATGGCCATTTCCGGGGGTCTGTGCACATTTGCGTGCGCCCGTGCATGTGTGCGCGCGCCTGTGCGCGTCAATGGCGCCAAAACAGCCTATTTAAATGGACAGCACCCTGCAGCAGATGCTGTCTGTTCTACAGCATTCCCGTGACCTGTGACCCCCCAGCATTTGTTCTGAGAAGACTTCCTGTTCCTGTGACCCCGGATTCTCTTTTGGACTTTGCTGCTATCTGCCTGCCTTGACCTCAGATTGTTTACAACCACTCTTCTGCCTGTGCCCTTTGTACTTTGTACTGCACGTTACCGATCCAGCCTGTACCCGATCACCCGTTTGCCTGATCCCTCTGTACTTCGTTGCCAGCCAGTTGCCGCCCCGGACTGCACCACTATCCTTCAGCCTGCATGAGCTTCAGTGGACATATATCAGCCAACAGTGACTTGCCCAGCCCTCGTGCCCCCCTGTGTTCCTGAGCTCCCTGCCTGCACTACCAGGGGTTCGCGAACCAAGAGAGGTTGCCCCCGCATAAGCTAGACTCTACCACCAGGTACGTGACAGCTGGTCAACAATGCTACGCTTCCCAAAAAACTGGAGCCTCATAATTTTGTCAAGATGGCTTTGGGTAGTTTCAGGCCGCTTGCACTTTTCAGTGAGATGCTTTAGGTCACAAACGTGTCAGTGCCATGACTTTGAAATAGTAAACAAATAACACAATAATAGGCATTACTGACATTACATCCAGCTAGCCAACTGTGCCCATCAGTTGCAGCCTCACTATGCCCATCAAATGCAGCCTCACTGTGTCCATTATGAGGGGTTCCCACCATCCCTGTGCTGAGTTCCTGGCTTTTATACTGGCAACAGATTTCAGAGGCTAAGTGTACAGGGTGCATTATGTAGGTTCAATCTAACACATTTTTCCAGCTGTTCTGGATGCATGTTTATTCAATATTGCCATGTGAAAAACACAGCCAGAAATGTTCAGTTTATTTTGGAAAAGCAATAGCTATGAGTTGTTATTTTGGGGTATTTCCCTTTAGATTGCACACTTGGAAAGCAGCATAGACTGGGGTGTCCAAACTATAGCCTGAGAACCACATCCAACCCACTACAAGATTTTCATCCTGATGTGATAGGGGGTGTCTGGTGTGAAAGGAGGGACTCTTATATCATAGGGGGCTTCTGATTTGAATGGAAGACCAGATGGTACAGGGGCTCTATCTAATGTGATAGGGGGTTTCTGGTGTGAAAGGAGGGACTCTTATGTCATGGGGGGGGCTCTGGCTTGAAAGGGAGACCTAATGGGAAAGGGGTCTCTGGTGTGATGCGGGGATGTGAAAGGGTGACTTGCATGATGGAAGGCTTGTGTTTCAAATACGGAGATTCAATGTGAAAGGGGATGGAAGGGGGGTGGGCTCTGGTGTGATAGGGGAGCTACTGATGTGAAAGAGGTATTCTGATGGAAGGGGCTTCTGATGTAAAAGAAAGGGTGAACTTCAGATGCAAACGGGTGGACTGATTTTTTCATCCCACAAATCTATATATGATGTACAGAGCTCTGTGTATAATGTGCAGCCTGGTATATGATGTACAGAGCTCTGTGTATAATGTGCAACCTGGTATATGATGTACAGAGCTCTGTGTATAATGTGCAGCCTGGTATATGATGTACAAAGCTCTGTGTATAATGTACAGACTGGTATATGATGTACAGAGCCCGGTGTATAAAGTACAGCCTGGTATATGATGTACAGAGCCCAGTGTATAATGTACAGCCTGGTATATAATGTGCAGAATCCGGTGTATAATGTACAGCCTGGTATATGATGTACAGAGCTCTGTGTATAAAGTACAGCCTGGTATATGATGTACAGAGCTCTGTGTATAATGTACAGCCTGGTATATGATGTATAGAGCTCTGTGTATAATGTACAGCCTGGTATATGATGTACAGAGCCCGGTGTATAATGTACAGCCTAGTATATAATGTGCAGAATCCGGTGTATAATGTACAGCCTGGTATATGATGTACAGAGCTCTGTGTATAAAGTACAGCCTGGTATATGATGTACAGAGCTCTGTGTATAATGTACAGCCTGGTATATGATGTACAGAGCCCGGTGTATAATGTACAGCCTGGTATATAATGTGCAGAATCCGGTGTATAATGTACAGCCTGGTATATGATGTACAGAGCTCTGTGTATAATGTACAGCCTGGTATATGATGTACAGCCTGGTATATGATGTACAGAGCCCGTGTATAATGTACAGCCTGGTATATGATGTACAGAGCTCTGTGTATAATGTACAGCCTGGTATATGATGTACAGAGCTCTGTGTATAATGTGCATCCTGGTATATGATGTACAGAGCTCTGTGTATAATGTGCATCCTGGTATATGATGTACAGAGCCCGTGTATAATGTACAGTCTGGTATATGATGTACAGAGTCCTGTGTATAATGTAGAGTCTGTATTATGTGTAGTACATCATATACCAGGTTACACATTATACACCGGGCCCTGCACATTATATACCAGGCTATACATTATACACCGGGCTCTGCACATTATATACCAGGCTGTACATTATACACCGGGCCCTGCACATTATATACCAGGCTATACATTATACACCGTAACAAGGAAAAAGGCGCACAGTGTGGAAAGGAACTCTCCAATACTTACAATACCAGTGGTAAGGCACAGGCTATACCAGGCTGTAGATTATACACAGAGCTCTGTACATTATCCTAATTGACGGTTTTGACAGTAATGTTATTATCCAATTTAGTTAGAAGTTCCATCATACAGAGGCAGTTACTTTGTGGAACATTCTTCTACCTTGCAGTTATATTTTTCTGCCATAAGGTGACGCTGTTTCCCATGTTTAATGAGGAATACAGAAGTTATTCCTGAGAACAGTCTGAATTTGTAAAAGTAGAAAACAGTTTCCGAATAGTATTTTTTTGAAATTCAGGCAAGAAGATCAAATATCAGCTTAACTCTGCAATTCCTATAATTTTGGGTAACTCAAATTTTACAATGAAAAAATGCACATTGGAAGCAATGTTTCCTTTAACCCTACCTATGCTAAGGGGTCTTCTATACTGGATATATCCCCCTCCATAGTTTATTATAAATAGCTATAAGGGCTCTTTCACACAGGGCAGCAAAAACAGGCGGTGGAGCCGCAGCATTTTTAACTCGGGCTGCAGAGTTTGACATGTGCCTATTGAGTTCAATGGAGCTGTGCTGCAACCGCATGCAATGCACACAAATGCAGCACCATAGTGCGATATTACAAGGTCAAATGATGGTGAGTAAGTGATATAACGCTGGGGAACAGAGTATGTTACTAAAAATGGAAAAGAAACATTTTCTTTAAAACTCAACCCTCCAAGTGCTGATCTTTAAAACACTCCATCAGCACTATTGACAGCACGGTTTCCATAAGGAATCATTCCTTAAAATGTTTTGTAAAGGTAATTTTTTTTCTATTAACCAGTTAACAACCGGCCCATAGACAAAAGACGTCTACAGGGCGGTTGCTTCCCGCGCGCCCCCTAGGACGGGAACATCCGTGACCGCCGGGTCCCCTGGATCACGGAACGCGGTTAATGGCCGCTGTGAGCGGCCTTTCACCACATGACGGAGCGATCACATGTAAACAAGCCGACGCTTCCGCCAGCTGTTCTCTCTCCTCTCCGCACCGATCGGTGCAGTGTGAGAGGAGAGAGGGGGGAGAGAGGATGCGTGCAGCACTGTGGGCGATGTGTAATGCCCACAGCGCTGCTAAGTGACAGTGGGGGACAGGCTGCACCCCCCACCATCCATCCACGCCCACCCAGCCATCCTCACCTCAGCCAATCCTCACCCCATCCACCACCCACCCAGCCATCCTCACCCCATCCATGTTCACCCACCCAGCCACCCTCACTCCATCCATGCTCATCCATCCATGCTCAGCCATCCTCACCCAGCCGTGCTCACCCACCCAGCCGTGCTCAGTGAGACCCATCCATGCTCATCCATCCTCATTCGTCCTCAGTCATCCCATCCGTGCTCATCCATCCCCATCAGTGCTCATCCATCCCCATCCGTGCTCATCCATCCCCATCCGTGCTCAGGGGTGACAGTGAATCGTCGCGACACCCGTAATGTGTAGCGGGTGTCACGACGTGCGTAG
>BLSH010160854.1:1041229-1056588 GCA_018402905.1 Glandirana rugosa | reverse complement strand
GCCACTACACTGCTCATCCATGCCGCTACACTGCCTATCCGTTCCACTACAGTGCCTATCAATGCCACCACAGTGCCTCACAATAGTGCAAAAGGTAGTCAAATTAGATTTGAAATGTATGCCCCTAGAACACCTGACGGTGCTCCCTGCATGTTGGGCCTCTGTATGTGGTCAGGCTGTGTAAAAGTGTCACACATGTGGTATCGCCATACTCGGGAGAAGTAGCAGAATATTTTGTGGGGTGTTATTTTTTCTTTGTACATGCTGTGTGTTAGAAATATTATATAAATGGACAACTTTGTGTAAAAAAAAAAAAAAGCGTTATCATTTTCTTTCCACATTTTCCAAAAACTTGTGGAAAAAATGACACGTTCAAAAGACTCATTATGCCTCCTAGAATATATGCTGGGGTGTTTACTTTCCAAAATGGGGTCATTTTTGGGCGTTTCCATTGTCCTGATGCTCCAGGATCTTCAAAAGTGCAAGAGGTAGTCAAGAAATTATGTGTGTAATTTATGTTCTTAGATTGCCTGATGGTGCTCCCTGCATGTTGGACTTCTGTATGTGGCCAGGCTGTGTAAAAGTCTCAGACATGTGGTATCGCCATATTCAGGAGGAGTAGTAGAATGTGTTTTGGGGTGTAATTTGTGGTATGCATATGCTGGGTGTGAGAAATAACCTGTTAACATATGACAATTTTGTGAAAAAAAAAAAAAGAAAAAAAAATCTTCATATTGCAAAGAAGTGTGGAAAAAAATTACAATTTCAGAAAATTCACCATGCCTCTTACTAAATACCTTGGAATGTCTACTTTGCAAAAAAGGGTCATTTGGGGGGTATTTGTACTTTCCTGGCTTGTTAGGGTCTCAAGAAATGAGATAGGCCGTCAGTAAATCAAGTGTGATCATTATTCAGTGATTGGCACCATAGCTTGTAGACTCTATAACTTACACAAGGACCAAATAATATACACTAATTTGTTTTTTTTTTACCAAAGATATGTAGCAGTATAAATTTTGGTCAAAATTTATGAAATAAAATTACTAATTTGCAAAATTTTATAGCAGAAACTAAGAAAAATTCTTTTTTTTTTACAAAATTTTCTGTATTTTTTTAATTATAGCGCAAAAAATAAAAAACCCAGCGGTGAATAAATACCGCCAAAAGAAAGCTCCATTTGTGTGAAAAAAAGGACGCAAATTTCATATGGGTACAGTGTTGCATGACTGAGTAATTGTCATTCAAAATGTGAGAGGACTGAAAGCTGAAAATTAGTCTGGTTGTTAAGGGGTTTAAGTGCCCAGTGGTCAAGTGGTTAAAATATCAAACATGTTATACTTACCTGCAGGGCCGCTGATAGGGGGGGACCACCATTCCTCCTGTAGGGGGCCCAGGCACACAGGGTTGCCCGAACAGCAAGGGGAATCAGTGCAGGGGCAATTACAGTAGGATGCCCTGTGTGGTTCTCTGCAGCAGCTGAAAGCCAGTGTCTCCCCCTTGTGTAATTGCTTCCATGACACTGATACCCCTCCTTGTTCTGCCTGCTTCTGACCCCCCCTCCGTGTGCCCCCTTTCACTGTGCCCCCCCCCCCCCGCAGCACTGATAAAATGTACAAAACAATTAAAAAAGGGCTAATACACAAAGGTTCTCTGTTATGCTTGTGTCCCTTAATAATGATTTCAGTGTATCTTTAGTGAAAATATTGTCTTGATATATTGAGGGGGGGGGCTGCCAGGGTGTATGGGGCCCCGTGATTTCTAACAACAGCCCTGCTTACCTGCTCTGTGCAATAGTTTTGCGCAGATTGTCCCTGAACCTCCTCTTCTGGGGTCACCCGCCGATGTTCTCTACTCCTCCTCCTCTGTGTCTGCTCCTATAGTAAGTGGCTTGCTATGGGGCAGACTTAAGGGTGTGCTTAGGAGTCAGCGCCAGGCTGTTTGTATCCATTGGTACACACAGTGCGGCTTGGACCCGCCCCCTCTGCTGTATCCTTGCTGGATATGAATGACAGCAGCAGGAATCAATGGCTCTCACTGCCATCATAGCCTCTAGTAAGAGCAGGAAGAGGAGAGAAGAGCTGCATTAGACAGGCACCGCCCTGGATCGAGAATGGACCCAGGTAAGTGTTTAAGGCAGAATCTGGGGGAAGCTCCAATTGAAAGTTTTTGTTTTTTTTTTAACCTTAAAGCGGAGGTCCGGGCTAAAAAAAAAAATTAAAAGTCAGCAGCTACACATACAGTAGCTGCTGACTTTTAATATTAGGACACTTACCTGTCCTGGACTCCAGCGATGTCGGCACCCGCCGCCGATCTTCGGATCGGGGGACGGGTGCAGCCGCCTCCATCGCGGGTAAGGGAACCCGGACGTGTAAGCAGTACAGCTTCACGCCGGGCACCTTACCGCGCATGCGCGAGCTCTGCCACGCTCTGCTACTGGCCAGGCGGCCAGTAGCAGAGCGAGCAGGGAGGAGGGAGCCGGCTTCTGATGTCAGCGGCCGCGTCCGCCGGCCAGAACTCCCGGAAGTGTGGAAAAGGACACCTGTCTAAAGACAGGTGTCCTCTTCCCCCTCCCCCCCGAAAGGTGCCAAATGTGACACCTGAGGGGGGGAGGAATCGAACCAGCAGAAGTTCCACTTTAGGGTGGAACTCCGCTTTAATGCATAGAAGGCATTAAAGCGGAGCTCCAGCCCCCTCCCCCGTCCAAAAAAATAAATAAAAGTCAGCAGCTACAAATACTGTAGCTGTTGAGTTTTAATATTAAGTCACTTACCTGTCCAGGGAGCCCGCGATGTCGGAACCCAGCCGTTTTTTTTAATTGGCTCTCGGGTGCTGCCGCCGCCGTTCCTTGTAGGGGAAACCGACAGTGAAGCCGCAATTGCGCATGCGCGAAGCGCACTGCATTTGTTGAATGGCCTGCCGGCGGGGAAAGGAGGAGGGGGGGCCCAAACGTCCGGGGGACCTCGCCGCGGTGAGATCGTCCGGAAGTGGGGACAGGTACCTGTCAAAAACACGTACTCACTCCCCCTCCCCCCAAAAGGTGCCAAATGTGGCAGTGAAGGGGGGAAGAAAGTAAACAAGCTGAGCTTCTTCTTTTGGGTGGCGCTTCGCTTTAACGTAAAAAAAAAAACTTTTACCTTTACAGCCACTTTTTTTTTTTTTAACAGGTACTTTATTGACAAATCAGCATTACAGATTATATCGCTTCAGACGGTGTCTCCAAGCACAATGCAGTATTACAGAAGAATGTGTCCTCCCTGCAGCAATCCCCAACATAGTATACAGCCACTCTGGACCTTTACAGCCACTTTAATTGTAAACTACAATGATTTGCTTCTTCAGATTAGCAGATGTAGGTAAGGTTTTCAGAAGATGTACAGCTGTAGGTGTGCGCAGGGGGTGTGCCAGGTGTGCCTGGGCAAACCCTAATCACCTAATCACACATCAATGTGTGTTGTCGATTCTCCCTATTTCCCGGGCTCCATCCCCCTTGTTGCTGCTGCAGAGGATGGAGAGCAGGGGAAGGGGCTAGTAAATAGTTCCTTATCTAAATGAACACCGTTAATTCACTGTACCATGCTGAGGCTGCAGATAAATGAATGTGTGTTTTAGTTTTGGGGTGCACACCCTAATGCAATAGGCTGCGCACACCTATGTCTAAAAGGTGTTAAATAGGGTGACTACTAGTAGCCATTAGTCCCCACTACAGATGTCGGCTATGGCTTGGTTTCTCTAATCCTGCCATCACAGGTGCTTTAAAATGTGTTAAAAGCTTAAATCTTCATAACATAATTATTTACTACATTAACATATTAACCTATCCTTCCCTACATATACCCTGTTGTAAACCTTTTTTATATTTCCCATCCATAGCTATATTCTGGCTGAATTGTATTATTGTCATGAACTCTTATGCACTTTATTACTTTAACTATAAATTACTCTGTATTACAGGAATATTATAATTATATTGTTGTATCTATATTTTTTATTTATTTATTTTTAGTGTTACCTACAACGATATTGTCTATATTATATCATTTATACCAAATAAACACACTTCTCTCTCACTGTGCTGGCAGGGAGATCAATGTGCCCAGGGTCATAGATATGTAGACACACACATACACACTCATGTGTTTGAGCTTTGTGGTGCACACCCTAACACAATAGGTTGCGCACACCTATGGTGGTGCATAATGGTACGCTGCATCAAGAAAAATGTTGCATGTCCTTTGTTGCATTGTTTCGTGTGTTGGCAGCCTATTTAGGAACCATTCACACTTTGATGTTGTTATGCATTGCGTTAATACACACATGTTGTCACACGTTAACAGACCAAAAAATGGACACGTAGCATCTTTTTTCGGATGCAGCACACGGCGTAGCATTTCTGTGAGTTGTGATGTACTGCAATGCATATGTGTTTGAATTGTGTAGCCTTAACCACTTCAGCCCCGGAAGGATTTGCCCCCTTCCTGACCAGAGCCCTTTTTGCGATTCGGCACTGCGTCGCTTTAACTGAAAATTGCGCGGTCATGCGACGTTGTACCCAAACAAAATTTGCGCCCTTTTTTTCCCACAAATAGAGCTTTCTTTTGGTGGTATCTGATCACCGCTGCGTCATTTCTGATCGCCGCTATAAACAAAAGAAGAGCGACAATTTTGCAAAAAAAACCCAAATTTATTACTTTTTAATAAAATACAAATCCAAAAAAAATATAAAAAAACATTTTTTTCATCGGTCTTGGCCGATTTATATTCTTCCTCATATTTGTGATTTAAAAAATCGCAATCGGCGTTTATTGATTGGTTTGCACAAAAGTTGCCGCGTTTACGGATGATGAGAATTCATTTCTGGGGTTTTTTTTATTTATTTTTTACTAGTAATGGCGGCGATCTGCGATTTTTAGCAGTACTGCGATATTAGGGCGGACATGTCGGAACATTTTGACACTTTTTTGGGACCATTGGCATTTATACAGCGATCAGTGCTATAAAAATGCACTGATTACTGTGTAAATGCCATTGGCAGTGAAGGGGTTAACCTGCAGGGGGCGCTCTAAGGGTTAACTGTGTTCTCTGGGCGTGTTCTAACTGTGGGGGGACTGCCCTAGCAGGGGAAGGGAAGTGATCACAGCTTCCATGTAGAGGAAGGCGGCGCACGCTCACTGTGCGCGATCTGGCAGCCGCCGTCAGATGACGGCATTTTGCGCAGAAGAGCCACTCTGTCGCCGTCAGATGCAGATCGGCGGTCGACAAGTGGTTAAGGTCCGTATGCACGATGCGGATTTCAGATGGGGACTGATCTCAAAAATTCTTACCATTAGTATGCTCCATTCGACAGACGATTTTCTTTTTTCGGACATCAAAAGCTGGATGTGCAGGCTAGTAATTTTTTGTACGTCAAGTCAAAGTCCGATTTTCGTATCATTAGTACAGTTTTCGTACGAAAAAAATCGTATGATCAAGACTATGTATGCTCAGAAACAAAAAAATACATACAAAACTATTCAACATATTACATCACTTCTGGTGTTGAATTCGATCGTACGAAAATTTTCGTATCATTATTATGCTCTTCACTTTCGACATGAGACAAGCATCCAACAAAAAACGGACGTTCTGTCATCTGAAATTCGCATTGTGTGTACGAGGCTTAACTGGAATACACAGCAACACAGAAGTGAGTTTCAACCTTCAAAATAAATACACATTAACCAGTCCAGATCCGCGCTATAGCCGAAAGACGGCTACAGCGCAGATATGAATTGCCAGGGGGACATCCATGGACGTCCACTCCTTTGCGTTCTCATCGCGCACACTCTCAGCTGGTGTGGGCGTGCAGACTCAATGTCCGCTGGAGACCCGCAATCGCCTAATAGAGCGGCAGAACGGGGAACCGCCAATGTAAACACGGCAGTTCTCCATTCTTTGAGGGGGACATGACAGATCTACTGATCCCTGTCAGTGAGATCTATTATGCCCCTGCCAGCTCAGCCCCCATACAGTTAGAACGCACACAGGGAACACAGTTATCCCCTTGATTGCCCCCTTAGTGTTAACCCCTCCCTGCCAGTGATTATACAGTAATCAGTGGATATTTAAATTTCTGATCACTGTATAAATGTCATTGGTCCCAAAAAAGTGTCAAAAATGTCCAACATGTCCGCTACAATGTCGCAGTCCAGATAAAAACCGCAGCTCGCCACCATTACTAGTAAGAAAAAAATAATAATAATAATAACGCCATAAATGACTTCCCATAGTTTGTAGACACAATAACTTTTGCACAAACCAATCAATATATGCCGATTGTGATTTTTTTTTTTTTTTTTACCAAAAATATGTAGAAGAATATATATCGGCCATCCAGATGAATAATTTTTTTTTATATTTTTTTTTCTTCGGATATTTATTATAGCAAAAAGTAAAAAATATTGTTCTTTTTTCAAAATTGTTGCTATTTGTTTATAGTGCAAAAAAATAAAAACCGCAGAGGTGATCAAATACCACGAAAAGAACGCTCTATTTGTGGGAAAAGAATGATAAAAATGTTGTTTGGGTACAATGTTGCACAACCGCGCAATTGCAATTCAAAATGCGTCAGCGCTGAAAGCCGAAAATTGGTCTGTGCAGGAGAGGGGTTTAAGTACCCAGTAAGCAAGTGGTTAAAATGTGGCACAATGCCCATGAACACAATCCTCAGGACAGCAAAACATAATTAGGCTCTAAATAATATGAAGCACAAATGGACAATTTGATTTTTTATATATTTCTCCCAGGCCATTTTTATTTAAACTGCACTTTTTATTACATTGCACAGGCACAGGACCAACACATTATATGGCATGCATGTATGAGCACCCCAGATCCCCCCATTACAGCCTTGGAACTCATGGGATTACTCAGCGCTGCTTATTCACATCGCAGTGCTTACAGGATAACCTGGTATGACAGTCACACCAGTCATGAGCTTCCTGCTAATTGGAATGGGACAGTGGAGTTGATTTACTAATGGCAAATAGACTGAGCACTCTGCAAGTTGGGGAAAACGTTTCCCCATTTTCCTTGCACTGATTGGGTATTCTTTATAAAGTGAAGCTTTACCACTTTACTTTACTAAGGAAAATATGTGCAACTTGTAAACGTTCAGGGTGATTTAACTCAAGTGGTGCATGCGACTTCCAGAAAATGTGCCACTCAAGACTGTGTTTTAAGGGCATGGCAGCCCATTGTTATTTAACAGGAACAAAAAAGTTCAAACAAACAGTAATCTTCCCTCGCAGGGGGTTCCACCATCACTGTATAAACACACTTCAACCTCCTGGCTTACTCACTATCAGCTTCGTACTGTTTGGTGAAACAAACCATATTCAGCCCTCCTGGCTAGTAACCGATAGTCAGCCCTCCTGGCTAATGAAACTTATTCAGCCCTCCTTGCTAGTAAATGCAGCACTGCTGCTTAGGCCTTCCACTTTGGCCTTAGTTTGTCTCCCCCAGACCAGATGCTCAGCAACTCGGTGCTGACATGTAGTATCCTCACTGGCTCCCACCTGTCTCCTAGGTGCAGCCCTTCCTGACTCCCAGGCCTAGACTTCCTGTCTGCAGGGTGGAGCTGTCTCCAACTGGGAGCTCTGAGTCTTGGTCTGGTCCTTGCTTAAAGCCCAGAACCCAGTGATTACAATTTCTATAATAATATTACATTTTAGTCCCTTGCTGATAAGCATAATATACAAGACACTGCAGTTCTTTCCCACATGCTGCTTAGGTGTTTAGTCTACTTTAAATCTGAACTACAGGATAAGCAAATATACATAATATGTCCGAATACAAGAGGAATGTGTATTCTTCATTTAATCTTGGTGTGCTTTGTGTATTTCTTCTCGATCTGTTCAGTAATCCAGTGTGAGACTTTACCTCCATGCAAAAGCTTTCTTTAATAAAGACCGGTTACTACTGCTCTCTCTTCTTGTGCAGGGTGACTGGTCTTGTCTCTGCTCACTCCTATATTTTTCTGGGCGGAGTCTTCTGGGCCCCTCCCACAGCTCTGCTCTTTGTACAGGACATGTACAGCACAGTGATGATGTCACTGCTACTTTTACAAGGTAATAACTGTACTTGTAAGGCCATTAGGTGCACACAAAGTAGAATTCTATCCAGTAGTGGCCGGTGGAATTTTTATGTCACCAACACCTCGCCCACCATCGCCATCCCCCCCCGGTGGTCGGTCCATCGGTCAGTTGCACTTACCCCCTGTTCGGCGGCGCCCTCCCATTCCCCTGCCTATGGCTCTAATCAGGTGCTTCAAAAAAACACCCCCGCTGCTGTAATTCAGGTGCCCGGTGTCCTGAAAGGGGCGGGATGCATGAATAGGGGGTGGTCACGGCAGCCATGGATAGATTCATGCTATGCATGAATCTTATCCATTATGCATATGGGGGTGGTGGGGATAGAGGGGGTGCCCCTAATGGATGGGCCACCATTGATTCCATCCTTTGTGGTTATGGAAATATAACTAAAGGACAAACTTTTTTCTTAGTTTTGGACAGAGTGGAGAGGGATTAGAACCCCTGTCAGTTTTTATTGCTGGCTGTGCACCCGTTAGGGAGATTCACCCTTACTACTTGTCCTATTTAGTTATCACCGAAAGGGAAAAGAAATGTCAAATTTTGGGTTTTCACCAGAACAGAAATCTTCCAATAGTTTTGACGACCTTGGTGACAACTGAGGATTCCCTTACTTTGGAGGGATTTCATCCCACCTCTTGCTCTGGCTATGGGACAGGAAATGGAGGAAAATCTCCCAAGTGGGACATAGAGGACAAAATAAAACTTGACAGAGGTTAAAGCCAGGACTGGGCTTACTCCAAAGTGCATCCAAAATATAAAAATATATCCAAAATGACAAAAAAAAAAAATTGTGTATAGATTTAAAAAACATTATAAATACCTTTTTTTTTTTACCTTTTTTAATAAGTGATCACATTCCCTCTGTTCTCAGCAGCACAGAGAGGTGAGGGAGGAGAAATAGCAGCACACTGATCTGCCTGTTATAGGCTTTGCAAGGGGGGTGTCAGCAGAAATCGGAGCATTGGAGGAGAGCACACTGAGCTGACCACGGTGTGCTCTCATGTCTGGTGTTGTCAGTGTTTAATAGGAAAGCAGAGGGACTGTCAGAAACACCCAAAATTTTACACAAAGGAAGCAATACAAAGAGAACAGGATACTTTCTCATGCAAGTACATGGTACAGCAGCCACATATCAGGAATATGAAATGTTGGGTCTACAAAATCAGAATATCTTGTGATTACTTTTATATTTATCGTGTATTTTACTTAGTATTTTTTTTTTTTTTGTATTTTTTGTTATTCTTCTTTTGCGCCAAAACACCAAGACAAATTCCTAATCCGTGAACCTTGTTTACAGATCATGGCAATAAACCTTTTCTGATTCTGATTCTGATTTTGATTCTATTTAAATGAAATACTTTGTGCTCGGAGTTCGGGTTTAAGGTCCACCATACACAAGCGCTGTGACCTATATGAGACTTGCAATAATCAGGCAATTTTGGGGCTCCTTTGCAAGTGATAACAAGCTCACAAGGGTAATAGAAGAACTAATTATTGCTTGCTAGGACTTTCCAATGAACAGAAAACGTTGCTGTAGTTCAAAGACCTTCTACTTTTCTCAGCAGAAATGGAAATTAATTGTTTAAGTGTCTTAAAGGTCTATTTATATATTCTTTTTTCACATAACTTTCACTCAGGATTCATACATCTATCCGATTTAATCCAAATTAACAAAAGTGTAAATCTCGGGTGAAATTTGTGTGAATCCTGTGTGGAAACATTTGTAGATAGAACTACTGAGTGGCAGCCGGTGTTTTTCTTTTTTGGGAGAGTGACAAACAACCCCCCCCCCGTAGGTCGGTGGCATCAGCACCGTTGGTGGGTGGCATCAGCACCCCCCTGCCCCGCACTTACAGCAGCAGGTCCCGGCAGGCGAGTTGCAGGCAGGCAGCAGCGGGCTTTGGCGGGCAGCAGGGCTCTGGTGGCAGCGGCAGGCTTCGGTGGGTTGTGGGCTACGGTGGCAACAGTGCGCTTCGGCAGGTTGTAGGCTCCGGTGGCAGCGGTGGGCTTCGGCGGATTGCAGGCTCCGGCGGCAGCGGGCTTCTATGGACGACGCGCGACTCCTCCCTTCTTCTCCTAAGCGTCCTTTCAGCCAATCAGGTGACGGCTA
Source organism: Glandirana rugosa (assembly GCA_018402905.1). NCBI lineage: Eukaryota > Metazoa > Chordata > Amphibia > Anura > Ranidae > Glandirana > Glandirana rugosa. The sequence goes on along the minus strand of BLSH010160854.1, from coordinate 1,046,349 downwards.
TCAGACCCGCTTCCCGATTGACCGGGAGGAGGATCAGAGTTGCAACAGCGAATATTCATTTGCTGGGGCAACACACCTGGGTGGGCTGCGGACGCAATGCTCTGCACCCCAAGCCCACCCTATTTTGAAGGAAATTAGAGCCTCTGGCTCTAATCAGTGCCCATCCCCGCCATTTTGTTCTTTAAAAATACCAAAGATGTTATACTTACCTCCTCTGTGCAGTTGGTTTTGCACAGAGCAGCCCGGATCCTCCTCTTCTCAGGTCCCTCTTTGCTGCTCCTGGTCCCTACCTCCTGCCTGGTGCCCCCACAGCAAGCTGCTTGCTATGGGAGCACCCGAGCCAAGCCGCAACTCTGTGTGTCCACTTAGACAAGGAGCTGCGGTTTGGTCCCGCCCCCTCTCTCTCCTCATTGGCTAACTGACTTTGAATATTCATTTGTTGTTGCAACACAACTGTTGAAGCCTATTAGAGCCCCTGGCTCTAATCAGGTGCTTCAAAATACGCACCCCCCGCCCATCCCCGCCATAGGAATTCATGCACATAGCGCCCCATGGATAGTGAGGGCGGCGGAGGTGGTGGGGGTGCGGCGCCCCTGCCGGCCCTATTAAATAAAATCAATCCGGCCATACCAGACCAATGTTGGACATGTGGTGGGCCTAGTGGTATACATCTACACATGTGGTGGTCTTGCCCGGCAATAAAACCATACTGGTCTGCCATATTTTGCCTAAGTTACTTGATTACGGGCAAGATCTGGCCAGAGACCCAGGAGGTTGCCCTTCTATCCCTGATCCCGGAATCTATTACATCTATTAAAAGGGAAATATTTTGATTTTTACTGCTGGCAGGCAGAGCTTTGATACCCAGATATTGGAAATCAGCAGCAATACCAACAATACGGGAGAGGGTTGTAGAAGTGAATTATATTATGTGCATGGAAGAGCTGGTAGCTTTAGCTAACGACATAGATTTTAAGTTCAGGGAGGTCTGGACTCCATGGGCGCAGTCTCTTGAATCCCCTGTATTCTTGCCCTTTATGAGGTAATAGACATTGGCAACTTTTCATGAATAGTTATATCTGTAGGACCTATTGGGTCAGACATTTCAAGGTACTAGACAAATGCATATACACAGACATATATTTATGAGTTGTATCCATATATATAGGTTAACCCTCTATTTAATCAACTTGGAAGCGGGGTTGGGCCGTCTCCCTCATTGGACCACCTTTTGCCGCCCCCCCCTTTTTTCCTTTTCTTTTTCTTTCTTCCCTCCCCCCTCCCCTTTTAACCACTTCCGCCCCGGAAGGATTTACCCCCTTCCTGATCAGAGCACGCGATTCGGTACTGTGTCGCTTTAACTGACAATTGCGCGGTCGTGGAAAGTTGTACCCAAACAAACAAATGGAGCTTTCTTTTGGTGGTATTTGATCACCTCTGCGTTTTTTATTTTTTGCGCTATAAACAAAAAAAGAATGACAGTTTTGCAAAAAAAAACAATATTTTTTACTTTTTGCTATAATATCCAAAAAAAATATAAAAAAACGAATTTATTCATCAGTTTAGGCCGATATATATTCTTCTACATATTTTTGGTAAATAAAATCGCAAAACGAGTTTATTGATTGTTTTGCGCAAAAGTTATCACATCTGCAAACTATGAGAATTGAATTATGGCGTTTTTATTATTTTTATTTTTTTTACTAGTAATGGCAGCGATCTGCGATTTTTATTAGGACTGTGATATTGCAGTGGACATATCGGACATTTTTTACACTATTTTGGGACCAATGACATTTATACAGCGATCAGATCTAAAAATAGCCACTGATTACTGTATAAATTTCACTGGCAGGGAAGGGGTTAAGCTGTAGGGGGCAATCAAGGAGTTAACTTTGTTCCCTAGGCGTGTTCTAACTGTGTGGGGGCTGCGCTGGCAGTAGGGTTGTCACCTTTTCATCAAGTCAAACCCAAACACTTTAGTGGTGCACAGCATTTTTTTTTTTATAGTATAAAGTACTAATATTTATATCTGAATCCACAGAGTTCCCCATTTATATCTAAACTTGAAGAATTCCCTTACACTGTAAGGGGGGACTCTGCAGACTCTGATGTAAGGGAGAACTTTGGGAACCCTGATTTAAGAGGGAACACTGAGACCTCTGATGTACAGACAGGACTCTGATGTAAGGGGCAACACTTCGGCCTCTGAAGTAAGGGGTGCTCTGAGAACCTTCATTTACGTCAGTGTACTCACTCAAGAGGCAGGAGAAAGAAGGGGGGGGAAGACTTCAGTCACACACAGGGATGGATGGTGAGCTCACTCACCCCTTGGCATCTCATCCAGATGTATCTGTGGCTGCTGGGCTTCAAATTTCCCGCCCCCACTTTCCTTTTCTGAGGCACAGCTGCTGCAGCCAGTAACCCTGCTTAGAAGCCATAGTCCTGTCTGAATAATGTGTCCGGGTTTTAGGTGGTCTGAAACCCGGACACAGGATTCAAAACCCGAACTGTCTGAGTGAATCCAGGACAGGTGGCAACCCTAGCTGGCAGGGACATTACAGATCTTTACAGGGATCAGTAGATCACTGTCATGCCCACTGACAGAAAGGGGAACCACCATGTTTACATCAGTGGTTCCCCGTTCTTCCTCTGTAATAGGCGATCGCGGGTCACCGGCGGACATAGAGTCCACCCCACCAGCGGCCACACTCACGGAGCCATTTATATACGGCAATTTGCACAGTGGAGCCACACTGCCGCAGTAAATGTACGCAAGGCGGTCGGCAAGTGGTTAATAGGTTGGAGAATGACGGCTTTGATAGCAAACACTGCACCATATTTCAATTGAATAATTTTGTGTTGACAGTTGCTGCACAACACAACGGTATGCAAAATGTTTCATTTTTGGTAGTTAGCTTTAAGAAGAGTCAACGATTATTATAATAAATAAAATAGATTTGTTGATGTCATACGCCATTTCTCAACAGCAATGTATTAAAATAATAAATGTTTGCTTTTGGGTTTAAAGTACTTTAATGCAGCTTTAACTACTTGCCGACTGCCGACCGGCATCTGACGGCGACAGAGTGGCTCTCCTGTGCAAAATGGCATCATATGACGGCGGCTGCGAGATCGCGCTCACTGTGTCCGGGGAGGGCCAGGGAGCGGGTGCGGCGGATTCGATCTCCGCCGGCCACCCGCGATGCCCCCCCCGCACTGAAAGAACGGAGGTCCGTGTAAGTAAACACGGACCTCCGTTCTGTGAGGGGGGAAGGACTGTGATCACAGCCTTCCTCTACATGGAAGCTGTGACCACTTCCCTTCCCCTGTTAGGGCAGCCCACATACAGTTAGAACACACTGAGGGAACACAGTTAACCCTTAGAGCGCCCCCTGCAGGTTAACCCCTTCACTGCCAATGGCATTTACACAGTAATCAGTGCATTTTTATAGCACTGATCGCTGTATAAATGCCAATGGTCCCAAAAAGGTGTCAAAATGTTCCAACATGCCCGCCCTAATATCGCAGTACTGCTAAAAATCGCAGATCGCCGCCATTACTAGTAAAAAATAAAAAATAAATAAAAACCCCAGAAATGAATTCTCATTCTCTGTAAACGCGACCACTTTTGCGCAAACCAATCAATAAGCGCCGATTGCAATTTTTTTTATCACAAATATGAGGAAGAATATAAATCGGCCAATGAGATTTGTATTTTAGCAAAAAGTAAGAAATTTGGGTTTTTTTGCAAAATGGTCGCTCTTCTTTTGTTTATAGCGGCGATCAGAAATGACGCAGCGGTGATCAAATACCACCAAAAGAAAGCTCTATTTGTGGCAAAAAAAGGACGCAAATTTCGTTTGGGTACAACGTTGCATGACCGCGCAATTTTCAGTTAAAGCGACGCAGTGCCGAATCGCAAAAAGGGCTCTGCTCCTAAAGGGGGAAATCCTTCCAGGGCTGAAGTGGTTAAAGAAGAGCTCCAGGTTCCTTCAGAAAAAATTTAAAGTCAGCAGCTACAAAATACTTTGTTTTTTATCGGCTCTCGGGTGCTGCGGCTGCCATCTTTCAGCTGACTATGCCACTGCATAAAGCCTAGTACACACGATCAGTAAAGCGCATGCAAAATACCGCTTTTGAAGCGATCATACGATAATCTAATCATTAGTACATGGCTGTCATCTGAAATTATCAGAAGGGACAATCACAAATTTTTTTCTTGTATGATACCAGATTATACAATTTTCGTTTAATCAGTACAGTATTCATCTGAAAATTCAATACAAATACAATGCATGACATCACTTCTGAATTTTTATTCTGTCATAGAAGAATTTTTGATATTTATACTAGCACGTTCATTTGTCCAATAATCTTATTTTGTGTACAAGCATTAGAATGAAAACTGATTGTTGTTATATGACTTCTCCCCAAACCCAGTAACTGCCATTTTTGCTGGACAGCTTGGCCTGTTAACCACTTCTGCCCCGGAAGGATTTCCCACTTTAGGACCAGAGCTTTTTTTGTGATTCGGCACTGCGTCGCTTTAACTGACAATTGCGCGGTTGTGTGAAGTTGTACCCAAGCACAATGAGCGTCCTTTTTTTCCAAAAAATAGAGCTTTCTTTTGGTGGTATTTGATCCCCTCTGCGTCATTTCTGATCACCGCTATAAACAAAAGAAGAGCGTCAATTTTGCAAAAAAAACCCCGAAATTTCTTACTTTTTGCTATAATACATATCAGTTTTGGCCGATTTATATTCTTCCTCATATTTTTGGTAAAAAAAAAAAAATCGCAATCGGCGTTTATTGATTGGTTTGCGCAAAAGTTGCCGCGTTTACGAATGATGAGAATTCATTTATGGGGTTTTTTTATTTTTATTTTTTACTAGTAATGGCGGCGCTCTGCGATTTTTATCGGGAATGCGATATTGCAGCGGACATGTCAGGCCATTTTGACACTTTTTGGGACCATTGGCATTTATACAGCGAACAATGCTATGAAAATGCATTGATTACTGTGTAAATGTCACCGGCAGTGAAGGGGTTAACCTGCAGGAAAATGGTTTTTATACTCCTTCTTATATTTAGCCGGTTTTGACTATACATAATATCGT
>BLSH010160854.1:1027936-1041219 GCA_018402905.1 Glandirana rugosa | reverse complement strand
GCCATTTTGACACTTTTTGGGACCATTGGCATTTATACAGCGAACAATGCTATGAAAATGCATTGATTACTGTGTAAATGTCACCGGCAGTGAAGGGGTTAACCTGCAGGGGCGCTCTAAGGGGTTAACTGTGTTCCCTGTGTATGTTCTAACTGTATGGGGGCAGGGTTGGCTGGGGGAGGGGAGTGATCGTGGCTCCCATATACAGGAAGCCTGTGATCACAGCCCTTCCCCCTCTGTCAGAATGGAGATCCGTGTTTCCATACACGGACTTCTGTTCTCTCACTGCGGGGGGGGGGGCATCGCGGGTAGCCGGCGGAGATCGAGTCCGCCCTACCCACTCCCTGGCTCCCCCGGGACACAGTGAATGCGCGAGTGCGTCTCCAGCGGCGCGTGTGCTCACAATGTGTTATCTCGCAGCTGACATCAGGTGACGGCGGTTTGCGATAATGAACCAAGTTGCCGCGGCGGGCGGTCGACAACTGGTTAAAGCAAGAACTAAACACTTCTGTCTGTTTTAGCCAAGGAAGCTGCCATCTAAAGCCCGTACACACTGTATGAAAATCGGCCAAAAAAATCGTCCGATTCTTCTCGCCAGCGCTCAACGGTCATATCCGATTTTATTTGGTAGTGCTTTATGTTGTACAAATTTTCTCGCCCGATTTTGTGATGTTCAGACGTGGATCACACTGTGATGTAATCTACATGTGACTATCTATATAGAGGGAGGGGATCATGCGTGAACTTTCGTATCCGTTTTTTATCGTACGACTTTTGTACATATTAAATGAAAATCGGTAGTGTTTTGACAGACAAAAAAAGTTTTGCTGTTTGTCCCTCCGTTTTTTTCATTCCTTGGATCGGAATCGGCTGTGGGAAGTTGTGTACACACTATACAAATATTGTACGATCCTTAATCAGATGAAAATTTTCACCCGATTTTCTTATAGTGTGTACCCCACTTTAGTCTCTCTTTGATCTACAACTGCCATGGGGCTGCACATCAGTTCTGACATCAGCCATTGGATGGTTTGACAGTTTGTCTGAAAGCACAAGAAAATATGACAGTTAGCATTTCCAGCATAACGGAAATGTAACTGCTTTTTTTTAAACTGTTAAATCTGCAGTACTACTACGGTAGACAATGAACGAAAAGCTTGGAGGCCTCAAGAACTAGATGTATTAAACTATATATTCAATAGCAACAAAAGATAACAATATATCCTTAGCATTTATTTGACAAAGCGATATGAGACTCTACCTTCATACAATAACAAGTTTTAAAGTATTTAAAATCTGTATTTTGCGAGTTTGCCATGGATGAATCCATGTACCTGTTTGATATATACTCCTTTAATAACAATTAAAACCTTGGAACATAAACTGTTAAATCTATGGGTTTAAATGAAGGGGACACAACAAATCTGCTGTCAGGACTAATAGCTACGAAATATATGTTACAGGGGAGAACCAAAAACGGATGTATTAATCCTACTGACAGACTGCAGCATACAGTTTATGTCACTTTTTTATTTTGCCCATAGTTCCACATTATGTATAAGTTGGTTGGGTAAGAGTGAGTAACCCAGTGCCCTGAAGAAATAATCTAGGACAAAAGCAGATCTGTGATTTTCATGTTTTTGTCCTTATTGAGGATGCGATTCAGTGTATGCAGAGAGGAGAACGGGGACCACAGCCTGCAAACATGCCGGTATTTTACATGGCTGACCAGGGAGCATCACATCTAATTTACAAAGAGTACTGCAATTTGTTAAGGCCTTTTTTATGTCTTTCCTTTCTTCCTTCCTGCCTTCTTATTTCCTTCCATAAGTGGAAATATCCAATTATAAGCTTTTTATGGTTCCTTGTCAGCTAGAAGAAGGCAGCAAAGCTAGTTTGTGGAAAGGAACGATAATCACTGCGGTTTTCCTACAAGCTTCAGATATACTTTTTTTTTTCTATCCATTCTTCCTATCCTTCCATCCTACCTTATTATTATAATTATACAGGATATATATAGTGCCAACAGTTTGCCCCATGCATTACAGTATAATGGGAGACAGCACAGTTACAGTACAATTCAAGGCAGGACGATTAGAAGGGCCCTGCTCCCTAAAAGGTGGACGGAGTAGGAAAAAGGAGATCAGATTGGAGTAGGGAGCTCCAGTGGATGTTAACCTGTTGGTGCTGAGCGCACACAAATATGCAGCCTCTTGGCGGCAGCGCCTTGATGCCGAGTGGCCACATATTTGCGTGCAGGAGCACCAATAGAGCTGTGCCGAAAATACTCGCCATGCATGCTCCCCACACAGTGATGGACGGCTAATGGAAACCTAAATGTTCTAATCATGTGACCACCGTGACAACCAATCACAGCGGTCATGTGGCCATAAGCCCCGCCATGCCTCTCAGCATTGTAAGGCCCTTAAAGGTCCGGCGGGAGCCGGCACCATGGGGTTAAGCTGGTCATAGCAGATGTTAAGCAGGGACCGGATGAATTTCAATCCATGCATGGCCTTACCCGCTCAATAGAAATCAATCTAATGATTGACCTCTGTTGAATACAAATGTTGGAAAAAATCCCACCGTCAGAATACAATGGCAAGGCGGGTAGGGTTCCTGCAACCACCTCGGTTGCGACAAGCCATTGATATCAGTCCAGTTCAGGTCAATCTCTAATGGTCTCCTGGACTGATATTAATGGCTTGTTGCTCTTGTCCTTTCATTCCATAAAAGATCAGCTGAGATGACTTCAGATTGCTGGATGGAAGAGTGTCACTGGCCATATCAAATCACCAGTTGAAAATAAAGGGGAAAAAAGCCTAAACAACAAAACTAATGCAGCCACCTCATCAAAGGATTGTTATTTGATATACAGTACTTACCATTTATGAGGAGGAGCAGAGGAAGAGAGTTGTCTTATTATATTGGAGTCCAGTTATTGGGAATTCTGTTTGAACTTTGATTGCCTTGAGGCAATTTACAATATCTCACAAAAGTGAGTACACCCCTCACATTTTTGTAAATATTTTATTCTATCTTTTCATGTGACAACACTGAAGAAATGACACTTTGCTACAATGTAAAGCATAGGTATGTGCAGCCTATTGCATTAGGGTGTGCAACCCAAAGCTCAAACACACATGAACGCCACCTGCTGTCACAGGGAGGAGGCTATGATGCTGGGAGACAGTTGATTGGCAGCATTTTACGCTACAATGTAAATATGGGTGTAATGTGTTCCTACAGAAGAACCTAGCCTTTAATTTAATGAGGGCATTTATACTGGCCACTGGCACCTCAACCACTCACCTGGTGCCACCACTGGATAATGCTAATGCACATGGGGTGATTAGGGTGTGTCCAGGCACACCTGGCACACCCTGTGCGCATGCCTATGATGTAACGTAGTGTGTACAGCTTGCATAAAAAAATAAAAATAAAAAGGGGCAGACTCGATGGACTACTCAGTCTTTTTCTGCCGTCACTTTTCTATGTTTCTATATTTCCTTTTGGAGACTGGGCCTCAGGGCAGTATTCCAACATGATAACGACCCCAAACACATCTCTAAGATGACCACTGCCTTGTTAAAGAAGCTGAGGGTAAAGTTGATGGACTGGCCAAGCATGTCTCCATTCCTAACCCTATTGAGCATCCATGGGGCATCCTCAAATGGAAGATGGAGGAACACAAGATCTCTAACAGCCACCAGCTCCATGATGTCGTCATGGAGGAGAGGAAGAGGACTCCAGTGGCAACCTGTACAGCTCCGGTGAACTCCATGCCCAAGAGGGTTAAGGCAGTGCTGGAAAATAATGGTGACCACACAAAATATTGACAATTTGGCCCAATTTGGACATTTTCACTTAGGGGTGTACTCACTTTTGTTGCCAGCGGTTTAGACATTAATGGCTGTGTGTTGAGTTATTTTGAGGGGGCAGCAAATTTACACTGTTATATAAGTGTAATTTCTTCAGTGTTGTCACATGAAAAGATATAATAAAATATTTATAAAAATGTGAGGGGTGTACTCACTTTTGTGAGATACTGTAAGTAAATGAGTGCAACTAAATCTGGTGGAAAAAGATTCACTTTGGATCATTTATATTTTTATTTTCATACTTTTATCTTCATGTTTGGTGACGATATAGACTTTGTTATGATGGACTTTTGAAGCACCTTTTGATACTGTTTTCTAAGGCTCGGTTCACACTACCGTGACTTGGGATCCGACTTTTGAGACCCCAAGTCACATGACATGTGAAATGCCATGTTAATCAATGATGGCTGTCCTAATTAGCACTACTGAATTTGCCCCACCAACTTTTGAAAAGGTTCCTGTACTACAACGTGAATTCTACCCGACTTGTGCCCATAGACTTCAATGGAAGTCGCCTTCAAGTCAGATCCTCATCTATATTGATGTGATTTGGATCTGACATTACAGAAAGATTAGCCAGGCATTTCTTGAAAGTTGCTTCAAAGTCGTTTCAAAGTCGCATCAAGTAGTATTCAAGTTGCCAGGAAATTCCTGGCAAAGTTGCACCGTAAGTCACACGACTTTCAGGTCCTGGCAGTTTAAGCCAAGCCTCAGTGCTACTAGTAACTAAGCACTTTTTGTGTTTCTTTACTGTTTGGTATTTATATGCCCTGCCTATGTTTTTAGGGTTTCCTCTAAAAAAAAAAAAAAAAAAAACTGTTAGTTTTTTAGTAGACCCTAGAGTGTTTGATTGTGCCAAGAGCATTAGATCCTGGGTAGGGATTGCTTTAAATGATACTAACTGTAACACAGTTCGTTACTGATTGCAAAACTCTTTTCTTCCACAAGAGGGCATCCGAGTCATAAGCATAACTGGGGAGCAACTACAATACCCATGCACACTGGAGAGCAGAAGGGGTCATATAAAAAGGAAAGCCCAGGAAAGAGTGGGACAGTTGGGGAGTAGGCCAACCAGAGCAGGAAGGGATAAGAAGTGCAGTGCTGTGTTGTGCTTCCGGAGTGGTTCCTGTGCTGAGTTTGTGGGACACTGCTGTACCCAAGAGCCAGGACTCCGCAAATGACTTACAGTCACCTGCTGTTGTGTGAGTTGTTCATGCTGTTCTATGCAGGGTCTAATACAGTCCTGTCCAGCTATCTGTTATGTGCTACAGAGTGCTCACACTGTGCCCACCAATATGTTTAACTACTGCAACTGTGCCCACCAATACGTTTAACTACTGCAGCCATGCCCGCCATTACATCCAACTACTGCAACTGTGCACTTCATGGCACCTGGCTGCTGCAACTGGGCCTGCCTCTCCTAAGTATCCATCCACACCAAAAGAATCCCTTCTTTCATTAAGTTAACCTCCTTAATACATTGCTGCAACACCCACTTCATTAACAAAGCCTCATTATCCTGTGCATCAATGTTCTTAAATGGCCCCAATGTAGCCGGCAGAAGATTCATCACAAATACTTATTTAAACCACTCCACCCTGAAAGCAGAATTGCATTCAACTCTAAGTCTTTTTATTGCAGGCCTAAACCTAGCACCTATGTTTGAGATCTCGCAAATGGCATAGTTGGTCTATATTTGTTACTACATTTGGTCACTTGGGGTGTTTCATCCCACATGGAGAGCTACTGTTTATGCCCTTGGGGATCACAGTATATGCTAAAGTTTGAAATATCTTCAAGAAGACCTGTGAGGTCAATCATACAGGCACTATTGTGTTCGTACTGATTGACATTCATGTGCTTATATACCCTGTTATACTTTTAGGACTCTAACCTGCTAATACAGTCTTTCTTTTAACCACTTCCTTACTGGGCACTTAAACCCCCCCTCCTGCCCGGACCAATTTTCGGCTTTCAGCTCTCTCGCATTTTGAATGAGAATTGCGCGGTCAGGTGACGTACCCAAACAAAATTGGCGTCCTTTTTTTCCCACAAATAGAGCTTTCTTTTGGTGGTATTTGATCACCTCTGTGATTTTTATTTTTAGCGCTATAAACAAATAAAGAGCGACGATTTTGAAAAAAGAACAATATTTTTTACTTTTTGCTATAATAAATATCCAAAAATAAAAAAAAATGTATTCATCAGTTTAGGCCGATATGTATTCTTCTACATATTTTTGGTAAAAAAAAATCGCAATCAGCATATATTGATTGGGTTGCGCAAAAGTTATAGCGTCTACAAACTATGGACGTTGGTTTATGGCGTTTTTATTTATTTTAATTTTTTTACTGGTAATGGCGGCGATCTGCGATTTGTATCGGGACTGCGATATTGGGGCGGACATGTCGCACCTTTCTGACATGTATTGTTTGGTAGAAGGAATTGCATGCTGTTTGGAATAAATTGCATATATGGTACTTCAGGCAGACAGCTGATTCTGTGTAACTGGAAAATGAGAATACTTTATTGCTGGGATTAATCAGTTATCTGAGTACAACTGCTGTATATCAAACTTTAATCCTAGATCTGCTGAGTTCTCTTTTACTGGATTTCTACAATCCGTCAGCATCAGTCATTGATCTGTCACACAGTCCTTGGTTTATCTGTCACAACCATGACACAGTGCTTCACATAGACAATCATGGCTCTATCTATCTATCTATCTATCTATCTATCTATCTATCTATCTATCTATCTATCTACATAATTTATGAACTATCTGTTCATGTAATGTACATAAAATAAAAATATTAAGATCTTTAATGAATGTATTGAAATACACATGACAGATGCCTTTTTTTCAGGCTGATTACCATTTGTCCATACAGAAAATCAGGATATTGCACTTAAAACCCACAATGGCCTATTGGGTGTGCAAATTTACAGTAGCAGAGTGCCATGTCCTATTAAATAGTGAATCAAGAAAAATATATAGAAGGATGGACTTTATTGGCACTGGTTATATTAAAAATACAAATGTTATTAATTACAATAGATTTTACCATAAAAACAATATGTACATACAAAGTGAGAAACATTAGTCATAGATTTCTATTCCTGATGTCTCCAGAGAGATAGATGGCCACATACTTCCTCGACCCCAGGTTTGGAACACCCTGGTGGTGGTGGTCACTCTTGAAATATGAAGTATATACAGGAAAAAAGGCTCTACATGTTTCACGAGCTATACTCGCTTCTTCCAGAGCTAGTCATTTCTTTACCATATAAGGTTGCATGCATAAAGAACAAATGCCCAAATGACAGGGATTATAAGGGGTTATAACCCTCCCTTACTCCGAAATGAACAACATAAAGTTTTTTTTTGTTGTTTTTTTAAAGTGCCCCATCCCTCTGAGCTCGCGCACAGAAGCAAAAGCATTCGCAATTCACAAATGTAAACTGTGTTCAAATCACACATGTGAGGTATTGCCACGATCGTTAGAGGGAGAGCAATAATTCTAGTACTAGAGTCTGTGTAAATCCAGGATGTGATAAGGCAGCAGCTTCAGCTGCCCACAGTTAAAATGGATGCAGCCAGACTCAGTGGAGGGAGATTTCTGTAGTATATTTGGCAAGTACAGAATCACAGTATATATAAAATAATATGCAAAGTGGTTGGAGGGAAGCTTCAGAATGGCAAAGATATATTTATTACAAATTATGTGAGCAGACTGCAGTTCCTCTTTAAAGCAGAGTTCCACCCAGAGGTGGAACTTCCGCTTATCTGTCTCCTCCCCCCTCCAGTGCCACGTTTGGCACCTTTCGGGGGAGAGGGCGAAGCGGGTACCTGTTTTTGATAGGTACCCTGTCCCCACTTCCGTTGAACCTCCACACGGCAAGGTGTGTCAGAATTACAGCCCCTTCCTCTGCTGCCGGGCCAGTAGGAGACCACAGTGCGCTTCGTACATGTGCAGTAGGGACCCGGGGGTGAAGCCGCAAGGCTTTACTGCCGGGTTCCCTCACTGGCAATGGCAGCAACAGCACTCGACAGCCGATGGAAGCATCGGCTGAGGTGCCGACATTGCGGGAACCCTGGACAGGTAAGTGTGGTTTGAAGGGGGGACCTCATTTTAGGAAAAACAGTGGCCAAGAAAAAAAACTATCCATATGGGTGCACCCATTGTATACTCTAGGTCTGTTAAGAGGTACTATGTGTCAAGTGGAAGAAAATTGTTTATATGGACCTGAGCCTGGATCTCATTTGTGATCATTAAGCATCCCTACAAGAACACCTCAGTATGATTACGCGGTGCTGCCTTACAGAAACAGAAGATGAGAGGGAACAGTAGACAAGTGAAGGAAAGGTCAAGTAGTAGGTCAAAAGTAAGGAAGTAAAAGCCAAGTGTAGTTAGGGGAAAAACAGGGGTTGGGGGCAGAAGGGTGTGGAGATAAGCCTCCAAACACTTAGGTTTCTATCTGGCATTTATGCACTATTATAAATACAACTAGTGCTGCATTTACAAACAATTTTAAATTTGTTGATTGTGATTAAATAAATGATAATCTACTGAAATTATCATACAAATATGCAAATACTTATTTATAAACATTCGTGAAGAAATAAATAGTCAGAATATCAAAAAATCAATAGCATATGTGCAATCAATATCTCAATAGTCCATAAAAGTTCCAAAATGTGGTGAAAACTGTAGTAAATCTTCACATGAATCTTCATATACAGTTAGTGAAATAGGTCCCCCACATAAAAAGCACAAGATTGCCGCTCACCTTATAAAGGTCAACATTTGCGTAGTTCTTTTTTTAACAAATGGGGCCTTGCAATCAAAAAAAGAGGGGAAAAAAACACAGTGTCCAGTGAGAATAATCCACCACATGAGAATAAAATGGCCGCTAATCTTAAATCATGGAATTATAGAATATCGGTTCTGAATCGTGGCGAACTTAAAAAAAAAGATCCATACAGTCCATGTGGCTACATAAGTGGGGTACCTGTCATGGTGTTTGGCTATGAATTCCTCTAGGTGCTGAAGGCAGGTCAGTTCAACACGCTACTCTGCCATTGTGGGAGTAGATGTCAATTTCCAACATCTCAGAATTGCATTCCTGACTGCAACTAGTTATATATATGGAACCAAGAGAAATGGAGAGTGAGCAATAGAAGGGGACACGGGAATGTCCATACCCAATACCATGTCATAGACATGAAATGTGGGACCAGAAATCATGGATTGGTTGGCATACCACCATGTATCAAACAAAGCCATAGAAAATTGCCAGCTTAACTTACCAGTCAGTCTGCAACTAACCGAAATCTCCTGTCTAAGAGTTAGCATTAAAGAGGTTGTAAACCCTCTGATAAAAAAACCCTGCAAGAGAAAGGCATAATGAGCTAGTAAGTACTTACCTTAGAATGAAGCCCTGTATCGGAGTCGGCACTCCGAGTACAGGGCCGACATCTTCGTCCCGCTGTTACTTCCGGGTTTGCGGCTCCGGCTCATGGGCGCGGGAGCCGTCATTAACGGCGCGACCCTATAGAAACGGCACCAAGTGGCCCGTTTCTTCAGTGCGCTTGCGCCGATGATGTCGCCGCAACCGTATACAATGAATATCACCTAAACTATGCAGGTTTAGGAGATATTCATGGTACCTACAGGTAAGCCTTATTATAGGCTTACCTGTAGGTAAAAGTGGTTGTCCAGAGTTGACAACCACTTTAGAACAGGGGTTTAGTTAGCACTAATTTGCAAATACATACGTAAGCTTCAGAGCCACTCCACAGCACCCTAGTATTATCTGTAGTCCTAACTGTAAATTTATGAGAGCCTCTACAGTAGAATGACATGCATTCTAATGGATAGATAGAGGGCAGATGAGCCTGGAGGGAGCCCACCCCTCCTTAAAGGCACAAGGGTACATTGGACACCCAGCACATAGCACAATGGCAGCAAATGTGTCCAGCGTGTCTCCTCACCAATATTACATTTGTAACAAACAATTGGCCACTGCCCCCACCTGTAACTGGCCTTCACAGCAAGGAGCACATAGAAGGATGACACATTTTAAACAAAACCAAAGAAAATTCCCATTTCGACTCACCAGCCAGGTTTAGTTTGCACACATTTGCAAATACATGCGTAAGCTGTAGAGCCACTTCACAGCACCCTAGTATTATCTGCAATCCTAACTCTGTAAATTTATGCGAGCCTCCATAGTAGAAGCACATGCATTCTAATAGATAGATAGAGGGCTGGTGATACCACCATATATGTAGTATTGTTCCCGTAGCCTATCCCACATCTCCAACACAAAATGGGAGTGAAGGGAAACATCTTATGTATTGTAAGAGGGCATTGCTACCAGCGCATGAGAATCTTATAGCTTTTTTTCTGTCTGCCACTGAGACACTGGCCTTTTGTGTCAATATAAAAGCTTTTTTTATTTAAAAATGATGTACCCAGTTCCCATTGCCAGGGAATACCAGGTAGGCATGGACAATTAGTATGCCATAAAGGTGTGATATAAGGTCAGTAGATTTCTCTTTCTTGATGCACAAGGCTTGAAAGAGGATCAGATCACAGTGAAGAGAAGCTTTTCTGGTGAGTGAGATAAGGAGACTGTAAGTTACTGAGGAAAGTTGTAAGTACTGCCACCACCAACAGTGGCACGGTGGCAGACTGAAGGTTAGCACAAAGATGTTTTTTTGGTCTTTGCTACAACTATCTTACCTTTTAATTTTCTGTCCACCCATTTTCTCTTTTTATGTTTTTTTTTCTGATCTTTTTTAACGGTTCATACTAAGAGAAATATCAAATGTTGCAGAAGTAATTTTTTAGAGCACAAATGTGGAAGCGTTGAATTAAGTGGTTGTAATACCAGCAAACTTTAGCAGTCTCATGTCCCCAGTCTCCAACCACTCCTATAGCACGTCTGCATCTTTGATGATCCCAAGGGCCATACTTAAGGCCCCCTTGGCCACACTTAAGGCCCCCTTTATCAAGTAAGTTGATCAATACTGGTCTAGGCCAATAGTCTAGGTGTGCATCCAGCCCATTCAAGATTAATGGCCTGCCTTAGCGCAGTCCAAAAATGCATGCGGTAATGCGCATACATTAACACAACAAATTGTGTGAATGGGCCCTAATCCAAAAAATTCTTCTTGTGTTTTGCTCCGTGCAAGTTGTACTGCAGTCAGGATGATGTAATAGATGTGGGGGGGGAGGCAAAAACAACATTTTTTATGGTGTCAATTTTTGGACAGTGCAGTAACTTTTTACCTATGCCAAGGAACACCATTATATATATATATATATATATAGTGACTTCACTGTGTCCTTGCTTTTAAAAAAATACCTGAATGAAACCTCTGCATGTGTTTGACACGGTGAAGGATAAACACATAACAAACTGTGTTCCTGATTTATGCTGTTTTAGGCAATAATGTCACTTCCAAGTTACTTTGCCATATACAGAGATTTATTCCGGAATTAAAGAGAATTAATGAAATCCTCGGATAATAAGAAATTTCGTCTTTTGTAACCAGAGAGCACTAAAACACAGGCTTATTGTGGTACAAACACAGGAGGAATTGTTCACATTAAGCCGCTTTTGGTCTGTCAAAAGGAAATTATTGGGTTGGTTCTGCCCCTTGTGTTCACCACTGGAAGCTTGCTACATCCCTATGCCCAAGATTCAGCTTCAGCTTCTCACTGTAAGGGTCTCTAAGGTGGCTATTGAAGACTCACGAATTCCAGCATACCCTCCAAGGCAGGAGAAGAACACTGGAGTGGGAAAAGCCCTTGCATACTTTAAACATACTTCCATTTCAAGATTTATTTTATATTGCAGATGCTAAAACAGGAGAGGGGAAAATGGGAACATCTTTTCAATAAAAGGTGATGTGAAAATCTGGGGTCTACCTAAATAGAGCTGAGAGTTCTAATAGAGGAATCTCACTGCTGGAATTCCAATTTTTTTGAAGCCAACAAGTTATCCAGGGCAGCAGAATCTATCTATAAGTCAAATATTTATGTTAAATGGATTTATACTTTAAATGAGGGTGACATTTGTAGTGAGCTAGGCAGCATTTGTCAGGTTGTAATGACCTTCTGCCCCTTGGTTCTGGCTCCAACTAGAGGGGCAGAACAGTAGTGCATGAGAGTGTAATCGGGTAAGTAAGCACTGAACACCAATATAATCACATAACTATTTTTAAAGATATACCACCCCCATAGGAGCCACAGAATGATTACGCCCCCTGAGTATGACCTGGGCTCCAAACCATTGGTGTTGTTGAATCCTTGCCTAGGTTATTACTACATCAACCACTCTGATACCCTGGCAAGGAATCAACAACACCAATTTATGTGAAGCTGTAATTATATCCACAAAAGGCAGCTTACACAAGATAACAAATCCAATAAGAAATAGCAAAATACAAACCCCTAGCACTATACAGAGACCTACTATGCTAAAGGTGACAGGAGAGACAATAAACAACCGGGCCCAGATAATGATACCAATTTGTAAATTAGCTTAAACTGTAGCAGGGACACCAAGGGCACAGTGGTGACAACTAGACTGTAGAACAAGACCCCTTTTTGAATATGCCGTCACCAAGTTCCCTTTACGTTACCCTAAGTCTAAGTCTGCCTGCAGGTCTTTAGAAAGAAAATAGATGACAGATACCCCATGTAAGGCACACCAAATGCAATAATGTCTGCAAATGGGACATAAAAAGAATAAAAAACTATTGTTTGGGCAACAATTATATTTTGCTGGCTTTGTTGGGGCCCTTATGGTGGTGTGTGCCTGATAGAGTTCACTGGTTCTTTTTTCGAAAAAAAGTTCAGTAGGCCTTAAAGCAGGTTAAACTATCTAGTGCTTATGCAGATTACTGAAGTCAGTTTTAGTGGTATAGCCAGTTCGGTAAAAAAAAAAAAAAGGAAAAGAGGTGATAAGGAAGGAGGAGATTATCAGTGTAGTACTATGAAGGTCCAGGTGATGAACTAAAGAAGCCAAGACAATTAGTTGAAAGTTGCCCGACTGGCAGGATGGGTTCTTAAAGGGATGGTAGAAGCAAGTTTGTAGTAAACTACTGTAGCACCCTCTAGTATGCTAGTATAGGACGTACATAGTTAGTTTGGTGTGTAGGAAAACTTAACCTGGCTAAAAGCCAGACTGGGTTAAAGAGGTTGTAAACCTAAAAAAAAAAAATACATGCAAGACAAGCATTATGAAATACTTAGTTGAGATGTTGCAGCGGTCCCCGCACACCGCTGTCACGGCCGACATGTTTCCTGGAGGATAGAGGACATTGCACTGGGAGAGCAAAGAACATTACAGTGGGGTGGGGTGGGGTGGGGTAAAGGGGACAGAGGA
>BLSH010160854.1:986589-1001292 GCA_018402905.1 Glandirana rugosa | reverse complement strand
TAGCCTGTGTGGAGAGGGCAACTTCATATGACAGGGCTACACTTTCATGAAAGAAAAATGCTTTCTCTTTACTTATGTATTTATATATTTATGGACAGACCTGTTCCTTCCTTACTCTTCATCCAACTCTTGCAAAGTGCACTCCAATGGAAAAGGAGCTGAGTAAGGCAGCTTTTTAGGCTGGTTCACACGGGCCGAATATCAGCCCTTATTGGCAGGTTCAACAGAAACTAGCCGACACTAGGCCTGTGTGTACAGCAGTCTGTCCGACAGCAACTCATCTAACTGGCAACTTTTATTGAACAGGCATGCTAGAAATCCAGCATCTGATCAGTGCTTGCAGCCAATGGCTGTGAGCGGTGATCAGTGTGTTTTGGCGGGGGGTTGTGCAGTCCTCTTGTCAGAACACAATAGCACAGCGGGGAGATCACTCTACTAAAATCGCTTGTGTTAGTACAGCGATCTGTCACACAATCCCTGTGTGTGCCAGGCATGCAGTGCTAAAATCAGCAGAACTAAAGATTAGCTGCTACTGCTATACACATACACCTAATGTGTACTACTCTCTGGGTATTTGTATTATCTTTATCTCTGCTCTTGAAATTACACACTGCCATAGAATCCAGTTAAACCTGAAGCTGGTTTGCTATTGCTTCCTGATAACAATAACCTCTTTCAGGTAAATGATGATAACTTCAATCCAAATTGTCAGCCTATCAGATAAGTAGAGATTATATGCAATCCTTGCATCACATTTGGGTTCAGAAAATGTTTACTATCTCTTAATAGTCACTTCCACATTTAGGGCTATTATGCAACCACATGTGGTCAATGACATGACAGTTAACTCTTTCGTGCAGATGTTTTTGGTTTTTTTTTAAATGTAATGTATAGTTTTTTTTATATGTAAAGTACATTTTTTTATACATGTATTATCATAACTAAAAAAATAAAAATAATACAAATATTATTTAATTTATTAACCAGTCCAGATCCGCGCTATAGCCGAAAGACGGCTACAGCGCGGATCTCAATTGCCAGGGGAACGTCCATGGACGTCTGCCCCTTTGCACGCTCCCTGTGCGCACACACAGCCGGCGGTGCCGCCTCTGCCGCCGCCGCACGCTGTTTGGGCGTGCACGTGGGTCGGGCGGACTCAATGTCCGCCGAAGACCCGCGATCCCCTGTAAGAGCGGCAGAATGGGGAACCGCCAATGTAAACACGGCGGTTCTCAGTTTTGTGAAGGGGGACATAACAGATCTACTGATCCCTGTGATTGGGATCAGTTAGATCCGTTATGTCCCTGGCAGCTCTACCCCCATACAGTTAGAACACATACAGGTAACACAGTTAACCCTTTCACTACCCCCTTAGTGTTAACCCCTTCACTGCCAATGACATTTATACAGTGATCAATGGCTATTTAAATTTCTGATCGCTGTATAAATGACATTGGTCCCAAAAAAGTGTCAAAAATGTCCAACATCACCGCTGCAATATCGCAGTCCCGATAAAAATCGCAGATCGCCGCCATTACTAGTAAAAAAAAAATAATAATAAAAATGCCATAAATCAATTCCCATAGTTTGCAGATGCGATAACTTTTGTGCAAACCAATGAATATACGCCAATTGCGATATTTTTTTTTTACCAAAAATATGTAGAAGAATATATATTGGCCAAAACTGATGAATAATTTTTTTTGGGATATTTATAGCAAAAAGGAAAAAAATATTGTTTTTTTTTTTTTAAATCGTCACTCTTTCTTTGTTTATAGCGCAAAAAATAAAAACCGCAGAGGTGATCAAATACCACCAAAAGAAAGCTCTATTTGTGGGGAAAAAATGATAAAAATTTTATTTGGGTACAACGTCGCACGACCGCGCAATTGTCATTCAAAATGTGACAGCGCTGAAAGCCAAAAATTTGTCTGGGCAGGAGGGGGGGTTTAAGTGCCCAGTAAGCAAGTGGTTAATGATACTAAAGTCTTCTTTGTTATTTTCATCCAAAAAAAAAAATGTTATACTTAGCTGCTCTGCAAGTGGTTTTGCACAGAACAGAATTCAACAAGCATGGAGGAGAGGAAGTCGCTCAGGTGAATAGTAATCACCTTACCTCCGGGTGCTCATCCAGTCCGCAAGCTGTGCAACGATTCAATCCAAAGAGTTGTGACGGCACTCAATAGAGATGAAGCTTTAGGCCTCATACACACGGACGTTTTTTGACGCCGGCGTTTTCTGGCGTTTTTTGCAGCTCTCCATGTTAGTCAATGGCCCCATAAAAACGTCGGCGTTTTTGAGCTGTAGGTGGCGTCGGCGTTAGTGAACAGAAAGTAGAACCCATGGCCATCGCGTTCTGAGGCTGTAACGTTTTGACGTTTTTTGACGCCGACGCCACAATATGCCAACAAACGCCATCTAATATCATACCGGCGTTTTCCGGCGTTTTTTGACGCCGACGTTTTTAGGTCGAAAAATAACAGAGGGATGATTTTTTTTAAAAAAAGCCTATTGACGCCGACGCTCACTAACGCTCAAAAACGCCGATGCATAACGCCGAAAAACGCAGACTTTTTTTCCTTGACATCGGGCCCGACGTTTTGTTTATTTTTTTAGAAACGTCCATGTGTATGAGGCCTAAGTAGTCATTTTATTGAAAAGTCCAAAGTTTCCAGATAACATCCATAAAATATACAGGCAGGAACATACAAGGATTGAGGATGTGAGGACCAGAGGAATCGAGGAGTGCCATATCCAGTGAGCACAGCGGGAGCTGTGCACTCCTTCCAAAGCGTGGACCCCTTGAGTGGGGAACGTTTTTCTGGTAAGCAGGTATACTCTCTGTCTGGAGGGATCACCCGGCGCACGGATTGAAGACACCACAAGTCACTATCTATAAGATTCACTGGAAGAGCCCACATAGAAAGTCACTTCACTATTGACTAGAGAAATATAAACTGATTGGAACTGCTGTGTGTGATTTAACTCTGGCATAAACTTTTTCAAACTTTTTCATACTGTGGCACATTTATGCACTTAGTCTTATTACCTTGGTCATAGAGATCCAACTGCTGCATAAGTGTTTTGTTTTAAATAATGGGTATTTGACCTACTTTACAGTTTATTTTCATATAATTTGCCTTTTCTTGATTGTTGCTTTTGTATTTGATTATTGTTAGACTTGGAATTTAACCTCAGTTGCCTTAACCCACACACCAATATTGGGTAGGAGTCTCTGTACTGCAATACAAATCAGCCATTTGCACCTTTACACTGTATAATATGACCCACCAACATTTCTTACATTGACCCAAAATAACTAAGTACTGCAGCCCAGTTCAACAACTGGATGATTCAAAAATAATACATTTTATTGCCAGCATACTGGAAAATTTTTCCCAAAAAATAATTTTTCTCAACATTTATACAAATACACAAAAGAGCAGCACCAATACCATCCTAATTTCTTTATAGGAACATACAAGGCATGGCAAAAATGTGCAGATGGATTACGCGTTTCACGAACCTTCGTTCGCTTAATCATAATCTACTGACTAGCCGATAGAGATACCTTAATATAAAACAATCACAGGTGTTAATCTGCTGCCGTTGCTAATTGCACTATAAACCCATGGACACATCAGGTGTTAAGAGTGGACAAACATACATGAATATCCCCAAAGTGAACAATCAAATAAAAACAAAGTTTCACAAGAAACCTATTAAAATGTGTAATCACTATGAAGACAAAAACACTCTGCCATACCCCGTGGGACATGCAAAGTAAAATCATATATAGGCAAACACATGAACACCTCCATGGTACAGTTTAGCACAAGTAAAGAATTAGTGCGGGAGTTGAAGGAACACAGAACAGCCCAGATCCTCCTCTTCTTGGTTCCCTCTTTGGTGCTGCTGGCCCCTCCCTCCTGTTGAGGGCCCCCATAACAAGCAGCTTGCTATGGGGGCACCCAAGCCGAGCCACAGCTCCCTGTGTCCATTCAGACACAGAGCCGTGACCTGGCCCTGCCCCCTCTCTCTCCTCATTGGTTCACTGACTTTGATTGACAGCAGCGGGAGCCAATGGTGCCACTGTGCTGTCTCAGACAATGAGAAGGGAGAGTTCCAGGCATCCGAGTCTCTTGTGCAACAGCTATACAAATAGGAAAGTGCCGCGCTAAAAAAGTAACCTAATTAACACACAAGCAGCAGCTCAACTGTGGGATACACAGAGTGACATACCAATACAAACAAAAAGAGCTGCTCTGACAATATATATAAAAATAAAAATGCACACAATAATAAGATTATTAGTCCATATTTGACATCTCTTCCTTTGTGAATAAAAAAGTGAAAGGTGTGTATCCCTTTAATTTTCTTTGTGACAATGGTGTTAATAGTGACTCACACCACAACAAGAAGTGCTCCTCCACCACATAAAACATACTTACCAGATGGCAAGCATTTAGAGCTTGCAGCTGTTACCCAGCTAAGGCCTTTATTTTAAAAGACAATCAGATGTCAGCTCTCAAATGGGGTTCATTCCACATGAAAATGGACAGAGCGGGTGATCTCATCTTTTCATACGGTCCAAATGGAGTCAACTCTGTATTCAGTGAACTAAAACGCCATGGTAACCCAAAAAGTGAGATCTCACCATAGTGTAAAACCAACTACACCTTTATTAATAACAGTGGTATTGCACTTACAGTTAGGAGCAAATAAAGGGCATTTGTAAAAAGCTGGCTTGCATAAACCACCCGTCCTTCGGGGATCATAACAACGTGGTGACGTCAGCAACAACGCGGTGCCACAGGACAACGTTAGATTGTGACGAAACGCGTCGGTGGGGGGAAGTGCTGACGTCAACGCATTGTTATGATCACGGAAGGTCGGGTGGTTTATGCTTTTTACAAATGCTCTATATTTGCTCCTAACTTGCTTGGTTTTACACAATGGAGAGATTACCCTGATGTTTTGGTTTACTAAATACGGAGTTGACTCCATTTGGACCATATGAAAAGTTGAGATCACCCGTTCCACCCATCTTCATGTGGAATGAACCCCATTTGAGAGCTGACATCTGATTCTGGCTGGGTAAGACCCACAAGCTTTTTTTTTTTAATCAGAAAGAAGTTTATTTGAAACAGACAGATTTATCAGAATACAGAATCACATATATAGATTATTCAGCATTCAGTGTACATAGAGCATCATTTCCAAACCACGTGCATAGATACGTCATCTATTACCCCCATACCTCCGTTCACCTGCACAATACCCGTCCATGCCCTTCCCAGTAAGATTTTTCTGTCCACCCATCCTCTGGGTTATGTTACATAGGAGGCATGTCTTTTAGCCTATAGCAGTAGTCGGTCCATTATTAAGTCCACCGGGGTAAGCCCCGGGGTACTCAGCCACGGTTCCCATAGGTCATTAAATTTAAGGACCTACCCCTATGTTGAAAGATATACTTTTCCAGTCGCAGAGTGTCACCCATCTGTCCGATCCACTCCTTGAATGTGGGGGGTTCCCCTGATTTCCAATGTATTAGTATAAGCTTTCTGGCATGAAATAGTGCCCTGGTTATGGCCTGCCTATGTTTTTCCTCAGTAAGAACATCATCCAGAATGCCCAGTATACATGGCCTTTGGATCAACTTAGATGTCGACCTGGAACACCCTGTTAATGGTGCTCACCACCCCCGTCCAGTAACGGTGCAGCTTCGGGCATCTCCAGAGGAGATGTATGAGATCCCCCCGATTCCTGGAGCACCTGGTACACTCTGGACCATCCCTCACTCCCATTTTATGTAGTCTGGCAGGTGTCTAATGTGCTCGTAACACAATATACAATTGAGAAAGACGCTAGGTGACACTGAGGGGGCACGAGTGGACAGCCTCCAGAACCTCCTCCCACTGCGTATCCTCAAAAGGGCCCACATCCCTCTCCCATCTACTCATCACTCCCATGGGGAATCCCTGCAGGTACGTGGACGCCAGCATACTATAGCAGCGTGAAATAAAGCCCTTAAAATGGGAGACCTCGGCCATGAGATGAAAGACAGGCAAGGGAGAAAGAACCCACGGTTCTCCGTCCGCTTGTTGCCCAACAGAATGTTTAAGCTGCATATAATTGAGCCACATGGACTCCGTTATACCAAATGTACGTTGCAGCTCCATGAAGGAGCGCAGTTTACCTTGGAAAAAATGTGTTTCAAGTGTGTGACCCCGTGTGCCCTCCACCTCAGCCCGTTGACAAAAGTTTTAGCTCCGAATATCGTCCATTATCCCAAATGGGGCTGTAACTAGTATAGCCCGTGACTCCCTGCAGCTGCCTTGTTCTATTCCACACCTTCTGCATCAGTACATAAGTAGGGAATCTTCTATTTGATTTGGCATACGCTAGGGCTTCCAGCCCCTGAGCTATCACCGTAGTTCCCGTGGCCCGGCTAAGTAGTGAGATTGTGGGATCCCTTCTATCAATCAGCTCCACTTTTTCCCCAGCCATCACCCTTGCAATGTGTTGTAGTTGCCCAGCTAGATAGTACAGCCAGGGGTTAGGCAACGCCATCCCCCCTGCCTCCTTCGACTTCTGGAGTTGCTCTAGCCTAATCTGTGGGGGCCTATCCAGCCAAATAAGGGACCTGAACATCGTATTAATAATTCTAAATACTTTAAGGGGGGCAACCATAGGGGTGTTGTGTAGGACATAGAGAAGCTGTGGCACAATGATCATCTTAATTAAGTTTATTCTACCAGTTACGGAGAGCTTAAATTTTGACCATACCTTGATTTTTTCCCGAATACGATTCAACAATGGGGATAGATTGAGGGTAATATACTCTAAAGGTTTAGCTGTAATGTGGATTCCCAGATATTTGAAAGAATCAACCACTGGGATATGTTGAGTCAAGGGGTCTATTTATCCAGTAGGCTCATCCAATCTCATCATAGAGGACTTAGTCCAGTTAATGACCAGACCGGAGAATCCACCAAAGGTGGTGATGTCAGACATGGCCTCCCGCAAGGACCCCGCTGTGTCCCCCAGCAGCAGCATGGTGTCATCAGCATAAAGCATGATTTTCTCTTCTATAGTGCCATACTGAAACCCTTTAATACGCGGATTAGCACGGATCCTGACTGCTAGTGGTTCAATGGCCACAGCGAAGAGCAGGGGAGACAGGGGGCATCCCTGCCTAGTACCTCTATGTAGTGAAAAGGGGTGGGATACCCTACCCGCCTCACGGATTGCCGTCACAGGGGCGCTATACAGTAGTTTTACCCAGGAGATAAATACTTCGCCAAAGCCAAAGTTCTCCATAGCCACCCATAGGTACCGCCATTCAATGCTGTCAAACGCCTTGTGGGCGTCTAACGACAGCAGTGCCCTATCTCCCCCATTGTCCACCGGCAACTGGAGGTTGAGGAATAGTCTGCGTATATTAAGTTCGGTTGACCTTTGGGGTATGAAACCAGCCTGGTCCGGGTGGACAATAGAGAAGATAACCCCATTTAGTCTCAGGACCAAGGCTTTTGCCAGGAGTTTGATGTCCGACTGAAGGAGAGAAATCGGTCTGTATGAGCCCGGGTCAAGGGGATCTTTCCCCGGTTTCAACAGAAGTACAATGTTGGCCCTGGACATGGATTCTGGAAGGGATCCCCGTTCTCTAGCTGCATTAAACACTTTTAGCAAGTGGGGGAGAATGTTCTCCCCATATAGTCTATAGACCTCGTTAGGAAGTCCATCCTCCCCTGGCGCTTTATGGTTAGGGCAGGCCCCGACCGCTCCACTCAGCTCCTCCAGTTTCAGGGGGGCGTCCAGCATCCGCCTCTGAGCCTCAGTCAGGCGAGGTAATTCCATGCCCCCCCAAAAAGTCCCGCAACTCACCAGGAGAGCAGGTTTGCCGGGAGGCATAGAGTTCCGAGTAATATTCTACCAGTTCCCGCATAACGAGATCCGGGGTATTAACTATTTTCCCTTCTTT
The DNA here is from genome assembly GCA_018402905.1 of Glandirana rugosa. Lineage (NCBI taxonomy): Eukaryota > Metazoa > Chordata > Amphibia > Anura > Ranidae > Glandirana > Glandirana rugosa. The sequence goes on along the minus strand of BLSH010160854.1, from coordinate 993,305 downwards.
AGATGTTCTCAGGGTCCCTATAGAGGGCAAAGTTTGGTGCGAGTGTCTAGCTAGCATACGGCCTGTCTGTTCCCCTTCTTCATAAAAGGCAAGTCTATTAAAAAATTGTTTCCTGTCAGCCCCTGATCTAACAATGTGATCCAGGGCCTCCTGGGCAGCCACCCAGGACTCCCTGTGACATTCTGTTGGGTCATCAATGAATACTGCTTCCATACGACGCACCAGCTGAGCAGCCTGTTCCCTTTGGGCATTAGTCGTTTGCTTAACTGCTGTGACTGCTTTAATGAAGACCCCTCGCAGGAAGGCTTTAAAAGCATCCCACATGACTAGTGGATCAGGGCTAGTTGCATGCGCTCGCTAGAAGTCTGAGATCTGGCCGATAATTGTATCATGGGAGGGGATAAGGGATAACCAAAATGCATTCAGCTTCCATGATGCCCTCCCCAGAGAAGAGGCCGGACCAGTGCCCATTGAGACCACCAACGGGGAATGGTCAGAGATGCCCCGTACCCCATATTGGATATCTTGTATAGCCGACGCCATACTGGGTGTGCAGAGACAAATATCTATTCTGGACAGGGACATGTGTGATTTAGAGAAACAGGAAAACTGTTTCAGGTGCGGGTTCCGGCAGCGCCATGAATCCACCCAGCCCGCCTCTTCTATAAATTTCAATAGTGCAGTGCGGTGTACTGTACGTTCAACTGGCGGTGGTTGTTTGTCTAAAAAGGGATTTAGGTAGCAATTGAGATCCCCCACTAGGAGCAACGGGACACCTGGGCTGCCCAGCTGGTACGTCAGGACCGTGTGCAGCACTTCTGCACGAAACGGTGGTGGAACATAAACAGCAGATAATATGCAGTACATTTGATATATTCGGCAGTGTAGGATAACAGCACCCCTCTGGGTCAATCATTTTATCAATTTCCTGGAAGTCCAGGGAACGGTGCACCAGTACACTCACCCCCCCGGGAATAGGAGGTGTGAGTGGAATGGTACGCCCAACCCACCCAGGAGAAGTTCACCCAAGAAAACGTCTCAGTAACCAAATGTGTTTCATGGAGGACACACACTGCGAGCAAGTATTTCTTAAGAGATGTGGACACCATAGTGCGTTTAAGGGGGTCCTGGATGCCTCTAATGTTCCACGATATTATCTGGACTTTCGCCATGGAGACTCGTCCGGTAGCGATTGGCCCACGGGGTAACTGTTCACAATGTATGGCTCTGTGGTATTTGGCCAGTACAGAGCATGTAAGGCATTAACTCCAGAGGGGCAAGGCAGTTCGTACTGGGTGCAGGGGGGCTGAACTAGTGCTCTCAAGAGACGTATTAGCTGATGTTTCTGAGAAAAGCAAAAGTAACAATCAGTCACAAAACAGTTATAACTACCATTCCCCACGGGATCCTGAATGTCTTCCGGATTTTCCACCAGAGTCATCCCATGGATCCAAGGGGTGGTGTAAACATTGTACCTGAAAAAGTTGGAAAACATAAACCGTGCTAAATCAACAACATCCCAACACACAGGGAGATTTGTAATTCACTACTTTGCTGCAGCAGCTGCCGTTTTTCCAAGTGGTTCAAAGTACGTGCAACCAAGTGTAGCCTTGGGTGTAATTCATGTCGCTCTCCAAAATTCAATTCAAACCATTTTTTCTCCCTTAAGCCTCAACTGTGTGGCCCTCAACGTACTCGGGAAAGGGAGCATAGTATAACTCCCCCAACAACCGTATGTGTATTTAAAGATCATCAGTCTCCCTCTGCCTCCAGACGACCGGGTTGACGGAACAAGTGTTCATTAGTATCAAGCCAGCCCGATGCCTCCGCTGCCGTATCAAAGAAATGGGCTTGTCCTCTGACCGATATACGGAGCCGAGCCGGGTACAACATGGCATAGGTTGCCTGCAGGCGGCGTTTAACTTCTGCGAACCTGGATCTGCTTTTCTGTACTTCAGCGGAAAAGTCCGGGTAGAATGAGACCCGGACTCCATTGTGCAGGATATTGCGCTTCTCTCGGGCTAGGCGGAGGATTATTTCTCGGTCTTTATAATTCAGGAGCTTTGCCGGGATAGTGCGCGGGGGATGCCCAGGTGGCAGCGGTCTTGGTAGGACCCTGTGAGCTCTCTCCACCGAGTACAGTGACGTAAAAGCCTCCTTCCCGAATACCTCCAGTAGCCAGCGTTCTACAAATTCTGTGGGGTCTCTACCCTCGGTCTTTTCTGGGAGCCCCACAATCTGCAAGTTATTCCTCCTAAAGGGATTTTCCTGGTTCTTTAAATCCACAGCTTTCACTAGCCGCATGGTGGCCTGCGTATCCCTGATGAGGGGGGCCATTTTGTCTTCCACTTCGCTGAGCCGACCCTCCACTGCAGTAGTGCACTCTCTAATTTTTTGCAGATCATGCCTAATGAAACCCACCTCCTCTCTCAAACACCCCAGGTTTTCCCTCAGTGTCCACATTAGCATTGCATTTATTCACCGCTCGGAGAATGTCTGCCAGGGTGGGTTGTGCAATGTCATCCCCATCCAGCTCCTCATTCAATTCACTGGCTGGGGTAGGGGAGGCTGCAGAGGGGCCAGACATATCCATACTCTCCACTGCCTCTGCGCGAAAAATAGCAGGGGTAGCGTCCAGCTCTGAGTCCCGGGCTGTCCCGGTTCCCCCAGAGAGCTTCTGGGTGTAATAGAGCATATCTCTCAGGGGCTCCCTCCCATCCGCCTTAGGGGTTTTAGGTGCCTTACTCACAGGCTTTTTTTCCAGACGAGCACGCTGAGGCAGTCCCGCTCCGGCGCCATCTTGAAGCTCCACCGGCCCGTTCTCCTCCGGCTGTTTGCGGGCCGTCATGCCACCAGATCGAGTAGTCACGGAAGCCAGGGTGAGCTGTGGGGGGTGATGCAGGGTGAGGTGAGGGTTTCTGCCCAGGACGGTGGCTAGGGTGAGGATCACAGCAGGATTAGGTCTGGGAGCTCAGTGAGATGCGTCTTCTCACATGCCGCTCTTGGCTACACCCCCGACCCACAAGCTTTAAATGCTTGCTGACTGGTAAGCATGTTTATGTGATGGAGGCACACTCCTTGTTGTGGTGTGAGTCACTATTAACATCATTGTCACAAAGAAAACAAAAGGGATACACACCTTTCACCTTTTTCTTCACGAAGGAAGAGACGTCAAATATGGACTAATAATCCTATATTGTGTGTATTTTTATTTGTATATATGGTCAGCGCAGCTCTTTTTGTTCGTATTCTCGTGCAACATTGTTGGATCAAGATGGAGCTCAGGTAAGTATTAGAGGAAGCTATGGGGGGATGCTGCACACAGAAGGCTTTTTATCTTAATGCTTAGAATGCATTAAGATAAAAAAAAACCTGCATTTACAACCACTTTAACTCTGGTACATGTAGTTTTATCCAGCCAGCAGGTGTCGCTATCAACACATTTTGATTGTTTTCCTCTACCACTTTGAAACATAGACAAGTGATGGCAGAAAAAAGATTGAGTAGTTGCCAATGAGTCTGCCTGTTTTTTTTTTTTAGCTGTCACCACTGACAGGGCTTCCATCTTCACCTGATCTTCCTTCCAGATCCGAGCGCTCCGGCCTTCTGATTAGCCGAGCCGCGATAGCGTCACTCCTGTGCACAGGCATACCGTCCCTTCAGAGCGCATATGCCTGTGATGTCACCGGCTGCATGCAGTGTGAATATCGCCTTAACCCTGCAGGCAACCGTGATCACTTTCATGTTGTTCAGGTAGATCTCCACCTCTCAAAGGTTGCTTACTCCTGCTCCAGGGTATTCAAAAAAATTGGAGCGGTATGTCAAAATGTGGACAGGTTCTCCAAAATGTCTTGAATTATCCTCAATATGTAAATAAAGATTTAAAGTAACTCGTTAGCCACTTAGAGTATCTTGTCATGCAATGGAAGTGGCAGGTGGTGGGAGCCAGGTCAACTTTTGCATTGGGGCCAACAAGCTTCAAGCTACGTCTCTGTGTGTTGCAGTGCCATTCACAAAATTCCTGGTAGATACTGAGATGAACACAGTATCAGGCTGGCAGAAGGCATGTCTTTTAGTCATGAGGGAAGTACATATATATATACACACACACTGATTGCCCATAACATAATGATGACCCACCTTACATTGAGTAGGTCCCTCTTTGCTGCCAAAACAGCCCCTTTTGCCAAAAAAACAGCCCTGACCTGTCCTGGCATGGATGCCCCTGGACCTCTGAAGGTATGCTGTGGTATCTGACACCACATAGCTGATCCTTTAAGTCCTGTAAGTTGTGAGGTGAGGCTTCCATGGATTTATTTTTTCAGCATATCCCACAGATGCTTGATGGATTGAGATCTAGAGAATTTGGAGGCCAAGTCAACATCTCAAACTCCCTGTTATGTTCTTCAAACCATTCTTAAACCATTTTTGCAGTGTGGCAGGGCACATTATCCTGCTGAAAGAGGCCTCTGCCATCAGGGAATAATGTTTCCATGAAGGGGTGTACTTGGTCAGCAACAATATTTAGGTAGGTGGTACATGTCAAGTAACATCCACATGAATAGCATGACCTATGGTTTCCCAGCAGAGCATTGCGCAAAGCATAGCACTATCCGCCAGCTTGCCTTCCTCCCCTACTGCATCCTGGTGGCATCTCAGGTCATCCCCAGGTAAACGACGCACACACTCCCGGCCATCCACATGATGTAAAAGAAATATGGTTCATTGGACCAGGTCACCTTCTTCCATTGCTCCATGGTCCAGTTCTGATGCTCACCTTCCCATTGTAGATGCGTTTAGCTGTGGACAAGGGTCAGCATGGGCACCCTGACCGGTCTGTGGCTACGCAGCCCCATACACAACAAACTGTGATGCCCATTTTATCTGCTTTCAACACAACAGCTTCATGGACAACATGTTTACTTACTACCTAATATATCCCGCTAAATTACAGATGGTGTATATTTACATTTGGACTGCAGAGATACATATACAGGCAGTCCCCGGGTTACAAACAAGATAGGGTCTGTAGGTTTGTTCTTAAGTTGAATTTGTTTGTAAGTGGGAACAGGTACATTTTTCAAGTGTAGCTTCAGCCAAAAAAAATATTTTTAATCTTTTTGGATAGCATAGGGAAGGGGTAACACCCCTGTAATGTTTGTTTTGCTGTCTATATTTCTGTTCAGAAGATTTCACCTCACTTCCTGTCCCAATGATAATTGGATTTTGAAAAATTTGGGTTGTTGTGGAAACAAGAATTGGTCATAAAGCATCAGTGGAGACACCTTTTTCCCATAATAACTCTTACAGGAGTGAATTTCCCTTCCTAGGGGGAGATTTCCTCTCACTTCCTCTTGTTTCCCTCCGTTTGTAAGTAGGAGTCGTTTGTAAGTCGGATGTTTGTAACTAGGGGACCGCCTGTATTAACATTTTGGCTGCAGAAGATAGGATGGAAATCCAATCCTGTACCTGGCTTTAATCATACATTATGTTCAAAAGCCTTGTCTCAGTTTTTGTACTGGGGCACAGAGAATTTTAACTTTTCCCCAGAGTTGGATGTCATTACAAACTATTTATTTAGATATAACAGATATGAATATTATTTTTCTAATTTCATAAGATATTCTATTTCTGGAAATCAAATGGAAAGAATTTGCATATAACTACAGCTAATATAAATTTTGTAAGATTACTTCCTGCCAAACCATATAATCCTTTGATGTTAATATTATTATATATGGTAATCTAGTAACAAAGCTTTTGTTTGCCTAATGCTGTTGTCTTGATGCTCTGCGGGTTAATCGAACGGATTTGCACTTCTATTTATATGACTACAATTTCAACATCAGACGCTAAGCAAGGAATACATTCAATAATGTTAGTCTGAAATAATCACACATTTAATTGTGGGAAAAGCAAATGCTGCCTCTGTCATATGATTTTAATAGAATGAATATGACCTGGAGTTGCATCTGTAACCTGCATCAAGGATGGCGGGGTTGGCAACCATCTATTAATTCACTAGGGACCACAGTTGCCAAACCAGTATTTGTGATTATATGGAATGTATCATGTGTAGCGCTACCCCTGCAGGAGCCGCTGAGTATGTTCAGTCCCTTACTCTGCCTCTCAACCCCAATAACAGCCTCTGGCACACCTGGCAATAGTGTGAGTGCAAGGATCAATGAGAAACACACACATTATTATAAAACACAGACATTGTCTTTACTGTAGTGTTTCTGTGTAATAACCATTGGCAATATGTTCGAGGAATACCATAGAAGAACATTAACATTAATTTAGGCTGCTTTCAGAGGATTCAGAACCTTACAGTAACCCCAAGAGCAGAGCAAACCCTTTAATAACAATAAAGTCACAAAAATGGCAATCTGTACCAGATTGGTTACCTTTACTCAAGTTTGGCTCTATGAGTCCAGGCAGGAGGAGAGAGTCGCCGAGGACGTCCCCATCGCGATGTGTACTATGTAAGGTATATTAGTGTTTATGACCAAACCGTTGACACCAGGGATCACTTAATTATCTACCAACGGTTGGGGCGGTAGGAACTACGTCCAATGTCTACGTTGAGGTCCAGTATAAGTAAGATAATTTTAGTATACTGTCTCCGTCGTAAACGAAAAGGGTGTTAATTTACACACTAATAAAGTCTGATTGTAATAACTTACATAAGGAACGAATCGCAGACTACAACTTTA
>BLSH010160854.1:957094-978490 GCA_018402905.1 Glandirana rugosa | reverse complement strand
GGATCAGGACTGGAGAGCAGGTGCAGGGTCAGGACAAGCCGAGTCTGGTAAACAGGAGATCAATCAGGAGAAAACAGGAACACAGGAATCACAGGGGAGCTGAGAGATAATCCAGCAAAGTCCTTCTGTTAGTGGCAGGTTTAAATAGCCCAAAGGGCGCCAATGTGCTTGCTACTGCGCATGCCCTGTGCGTCCCCACGTTCGTGACGGAACGTTCGTTCGTGTGCGTCGGCGCATGCCCACTCATACAGGCAGCTGGACGCGGCCATGTTGGAAATGGGCAGCAGTAGCCCTTCCAGGTCTATTTCCCTGACACAGGGGGGTCAGGCAGCATCACAGATGATCGATGCGGCGCTGGGGGGAGTTACAAGCACCGATCCCCTTGTATAGCTTTCAATAAAGCAGCTGCTTTATTGATATAAACAAGCTGCTTTATTGAATACTATACAGGGAGATTGAAGCTTATAACTGCCCCCACTACCGCACTGATCACCCCCGACTGTCCCCTGTGTCCTCCTTCGGCTCCCTGGGTCCTCCTCTGGCTCCCGGTGTCCTCCTCCGGCTCCCTGGGTCCTCCTCTGTCTCCCGGTGTCCTCCACCGGATCCCCGGGTCCTCCTCTGCCTCCCGGTGTCCTCCACCGGATCCCTGGGTCCTCCTCTGGCTCCTGGTGTCCTCCACTGGCTCCCCGGGTCCTTCTCTGGCTCCCAGTGTCCTCCTCCAGCTCCCAGGGCCCTCCGTGTGCTCCTCCGGCTCTCTGGGTTCTCCACTGGTCCCCCCCTCACCCTAGACCTGTCGGGATGGAGAGCAGAGGAAGGAGCAGGTATATACGGTATGTTGTTTGCCAGCTCCTTCCTTTTTTGAATGTACTGACTGTCCATCCATAACATATCTGTGTTTATGATGCTTCAGTTTATGTATGAGGAGGAGCCACTGTCTCCTCTTCCTTCATTTTCAGTGCAGATGAGGCTGCAGAGAAAGGGATTGGGGAATCTGTGCGTCAGTCCCTTTCCCTGTCTCAAAAGGGAGATGTCAGATCCCTGATATATCACCAAAGCCACAGGGCTGAAAAAATAAATATATAAATAAATAAATAAATAAAGGAAAATATTGTAATACATAAATATTTAAAGGTTAAATTGTAAAAATAATAAAAAATAAAATAAAATAAAATAAACACTGACACTGTCCACTCCCCCCCCCCCCCAAAAAAAAGAAAGTGTTGTGGAAAAAAATAACAAAAAAAATTGTAAAAAAAATAAAAAAAAAATAAATAGTAAAAAATAATATTGTGGGGGAAAAAAATTAAATAAAAAAAAAATATTGACACAGTCCGAGCCTCATCAGTGCCCATCAGTGCTGTATATTAGTGCCTCCTCATCAGTGCCACCCCATCAGTGCCCTTCAGTGCTGCCTCTTCAGTGGCCATCAGTGTTGCATATTAGTGTCTCCTCATCAGTGCCACCCCATCAGTGCCCTTTAGTGCGCCTGCCGCAGCGTGACGGCAACAAAGTGGCTCATTATTGCAAACCGCGTCACCTGACGGCGGCCGCGATAACTAGTAATGTAAGGCGCGCTCACTGTGTTCCGGGGGGGCCAGGGAGCGGGTAGCAAGGACTCGATCGTCGCCAGCTACCTGCGATCCCCCCCCCCCCCGGCGACAGAGCGGAGGTCCGTGTTTGTAAAAATGGATCTCCATTCTGACAGAGTGGGAAGGGCAGTGATCACAGGTTTCCTGTATATGGAAGCTGTGATCACTCCCCTCCCCCTGCCAGCCCAGCCCCATACAGTTAGAACACACTGAGTTAACCCTTAGAGCGCCCAATCCAGATTAACCCCTTCACTGCCAATGACATTTACACAGTAATCAGTGCATTTTTATAGCACTGATCGCTGTATAAATGCCAGTGGTCCCAAAAAAAGTGTCAAAATGGTCCGGCATGTCCACAGCAATATCGCAGTACCACTAAAAATTGCAGATCGCCGCCATTACTAGTATAATATATTTAAAAAATATTAAAAACCCCAGAAATGAATTCTCATCATTTGTAAACGTGGCAACTTTTGCGCAAACCAATCAATAAACGCTGATTGCGATTTTTTTTTTATTAAAAATATGAGGAAGAATATAAATCGGACAAAACCATGAAAAAAATTTTTTTTTTATATTTTCTTTTTGGATTTGTATTTTAGCAAAAAGTAAGAAAATACATTTTTTTTTTTTGCAAAATTGTCACTCTTTTTTTGTTTATAGCGGTGATCAGAAATGATGCAGAGGGGATCAAATACCACCAAAAGAAAGCTCTATTTGTGGGGAAAAAAGGACACAAATTTTGTTTGGGTACAACGTTGCACGACCGCGCAATTGTCAGTTAAAGCAACGCAGTGCCGAATCACAAAAAGTGCTCTGGTCCTTAAGTGTGAAATCCTTCCGGGGCTGAAGTGGTTAAAAAAAGTATCAGTAATCGGTACCAAAAGTATTGGTACTTGTACTATTAAAAATGTGGTCTCGGTGCAACCCTAGTAAAATGTAAGTAGTTGCACTGCTTGCATTTAAAAAGTGCAATTAAAGGGGTTGTAAAGTCTCCAGTTTTTTCACCTTAATGTATTCTATGCATTGAGATGAAAAACCTCCTGTGATGCAGCTGCCCCCAGATTCCCCCTTTTACTTACCTGAGCCGATCTTTCCAGCGCCAGGGACGAGCAGATCCGCTCCAGCTGGTGTCTCGGGTCTTCATTGGATAGATTGATAGCAGCGCAGCCATTGGTTCCCACTGCTGTCAATCAAATCCAAAGACGCGGGAGCCGGGGTTCTGGGACGGGTCCTGATGTCTCTATCAATGAACTCAGCAGCAGGACACGGGAGAGGGATTCTCTGACGGGGCACTCGATCGGGGGAGGAGCAAGAAGTGCCGCTGAGGGACCCAAGAAGAGGAGGATTGGGGCCACTTGCACAGAGGAGGTAAGCATGACATGTTTGTTATTTAAAAAAAAAAATGGGAACCTTTACAACCACTTTAGAGAGGAAGTAAACCCTGATGTAAACCCTGATGGGTTTACGTCCTCTTATTCACCTGCAATGTAGAAGCATAATAGGCTAGTATGCATCGCATACTAGCCTATTATGTGCCACTTACCTGCCATCGACGCCCGCGCATGCACACAGGAGCCGCCAATCGCGGCACACTTTCAGTGAAGAAAGGGCACGGAGGCCCTTTCTTCACTGCGCATGTGCTGAAAGACGTTAGCACATGCCATTTTAGCGTATATATCTCCTAAACCATACAGGTTTAGGAGATATACAGGGAAGCTACAGGTAAGCCTGATTACAGGCTTTCCTGTAGTTTAAAGTGGTTGTCAAGAGTTGACAACCACTTTAAGGATGAACCATATTAATGAATAAAGAGTTGCTTTCATTAGTGAACTCTATCTGCCTAGAGTTCAGCTTTGAAGCCTTTTAATCAAGAACACTCTCTGCATATATGACATATCCAGAATATACCCTCGGTTGTGGAGGTGCTGCTAACATTTGAAAAATAGAAAATATTAAAAAGCATTTTCTTGCATAATAAAGTCAGACGAAGCATTGTGATATAAAACAGAAGTTCTTCCTCCTTCCTTTTTGCACAGAGGACATAACTCAGCTGTGAATACACGCACGTCACTCTGAAAATAACTTTTCCTCCTTCCTGTATTGATTCATGACTTAACAGTTGTAAAGTAACCATATACAGTAGATTGTTGCTAAAATATTATTACTGTATTACAAGCAGCATTATATTTTAAATTACAGCTTTTCATTTTCACCCTCCTTGATAAACTGCCTATGCTAAATAAATGTATTTAAAGTGATTGTAAAGGTAATTTTTTACAATTTTGTTTTTTTTTACGTTTAATCAAATTTAATTAAGTATTTGCAGACAATATAGACTTGCAGTACAAATATAAATTGTGTCTGAACAAATGCATACAAACTCATACAACCCAGATATGATGATATGAATACAATGTAAAACAAAAGATAGCGTTAATAATGGTTACAGATGGCGAGTATAATATCAAAACCATTTAGGACACCAAAAGCCAGTGGACTATATTGAAGAAGCCGCAGATGTCAAATAAAAAGTATGCAACATTTGGGATACCGAACAGCAACTTCATGTTCAATTAGGGGTATGATATCTGAGTTAGCACTCAACTTGGTAAAGCTATCAAAAGAGGTATACAAAAAATAGCAGCAGTAGCAGAAACAAGGAAGAGAAAAAGGGAAGAGGGAGAGAGAGAGAAAAAAGGGAGGGCAAGGGGAGGGGATAATAAAAGGGGCCCAGGGGAGGTGCACAAAGCAGCCCTGATCCTCCTCTACTCAGGTCATATACAGGCGCTCCTGGCTGCTCCTGCCTTCCGAGTATACCCCCAGCAAGCCGCCTGCTAGGGGGGGTACTTGTTCATGCTCGATCCCAAGCTGCACTGTGTGCATCGTTTGACACACACAGTGCGGCCCCACCCCCCACTCCCTCGTCACTGGATTTGATAACCAGCAGCAGGAGCCAATGGCTCTGGCTGCTCTCACTGAATCCAGTGAAGAGGGAGAAAGCATTGCCACTGCTCTTGGGCACAGTGCTAGATCTAGGTAAGTATCTGAGTTGGCAGGGAGAGAACCAGGGGCGTATGTGCAGGGGTCGCCGCTGGGGCTCGGACTCATGCACCCCCCTGTATGCCTGGATAGGAGGGCAGAGTGGACGGTGGCATGGTTCCAATCCTTCCATGTAGCCAATGAATCCCCGCTTCGCCTACTCTCCCTCCCGCAGACATTCAGTGGCTGCAGTTGGGAAATGGAGGACATTGGTTCCTCCACATGCCACTCCCGTTGCCTCCCTATTACTGACCTGCTGCCCAAGGCTCCTGTGTGCTCTCTCCTGCCCCCCCACACACACCCCTCCGTAGCACTGCCGGGTTTCCCCCTCGCAACGCTGCCGGGTTTTCCCCTCCTGCACTTGCGACTAGGCTCTGGCATTCCACCACCGTAGGGGGACCCCAAGACAGCAAAAAGGTGACCTGCTGCAGGACCGTAATAAAGGGTCCCACAATGGCAGTGAAGGGCCCTGGGATCACTGGGAAGTGAGGTTGTAGTTACGGGGCCCTGGAGGTTGTAGTTACGCCTCTGGGGAGAGCTGTACCTAAAAGGTTTTTTTTACCTTAATGCAGAGAATGAATTAGGATAAAAAATCTTCTGCCTTTACAACCACTTTACGGAAACCAGTAAACCTACAAATAGGAACACGCTTCTCTCTTTGTTAGCTTGCCCCTTTCCCACAGGTCCTTACCATCAGGGTTTTACAACCTGAACTGGCATTAAAAAATAACGTATTTGCAGGCTGACTTTGTAGCCTTCCCAGGGGGCATCTGTGAGGCTCTAGTTATGTCAACAGTACCTATTGAAAACCAGGTAGTAAAAAAGAGTGTAATTTAAACTAAATATAACATATGATATATAAAAGATAAGTCTAGGAGTAGGATCCCCTACTTGGGAGAGAACAGAGGGCAAAGGGGCCTTACAATTAGGGTCAGAACTTTTTTCAAAAAGTTTTGGGATAATTTTATATTGATAATTTGGATGAAAACAGTGTTTAATTCAGGTCTTTTTTTTAGTAAATAGCAAATAACAGCATTTGTCCCTAGCCCTAACACCAGGCATGGCAGTTTTGAAGCTTGCCATGATGTTTACAATATTAAAATGAAAATGCACATTTATTTATTATACCACGTATGAAACATAGTTGATTCAAATACTATTTAAACAATTTTCTACATTTTATATGTATAATTATCCCATGCATGTAATTGGAGATATTACTAAAATGTATCCATATACTGCGAATGCCATAACCTGTGACTCCAGCATTTCACATGATTGAAATCCTGTTTCATAGACAGCCCTTTGATATTGCATTTCTGCCACTTCAAAGGCAAAAGGAGCCTATGCCACAGTAAAGTAATACACATTTACTTGAAAGAAAAACAGATCACAGTGTTGGGGCATAATCCTTTAAGAAAAAAGTTTCAAAGTAAAGGTATTCCCAGGAAAATTGGTTATGGAGAGCAGTCAGTAACCGCAGCATTCTTCTGAAGTGCAGTTATGAACAATGTACGGGCCCATGGAGATGGGATGCCTGGTGCTATTCTATGAGTGATAGCTGAGCTCACATATGAGGGATGTGGGAGGCATCGAGCTGCATCATCTCTTTTTTTCAGACGAAGGGATTTATTTCCCGAAATTTCAGCAAAATTCTAGAGATTTTAGTACAATTTTGCCATTTTGAAATGAATGGAGAAGGCAATAATAAAAACATAAACACATAAGTCCTTAGTGGTGGCGGCATTAGTTTTCTTTTTCTTTTTTTTTTGGCTACGTACAGTACATTTTCTTCAGGTACAGAACAATACCTGTTGATCCTGATCCAATCCAATGCCCTTGCAAACTCCTGTGCACTGGACTGATATCTTAAACAATGTTTTCCGTTTTTCCCACAGTTGGTTCTTCTCACTGCTGGGGGTCCGCAGTGCCACCATCTTGGATATGGGAGCGTGGGCTTCTGGAGGAACCCTACTGCTCATGCGCAAACTCGCACAGTGCTTTGTGAATGGTTGTGAAGCCTCCAGGGACACGTCACATGTCCCAGGAGGCTTCAGGACCATTCACAGAGCACTGCACAAGTTTGCGCATGATCTGTAGAGTTCCTCAAGAAAGTGGGAGGAGGCAGGGCCAAGGATGCCATCCTTGCCTAGGCAAGGATTGTGGAAGTGGAAGCAGGTAACAATAAGAATCAGTACTCGCCCTCAAAAAAGCAGGATTTTTCTGAGCGATGTTCTGCTTTAATAAAGAAAGGAATAAAGAAACTAATGCAGCAACCACATCTAAGGACTAACAAATTGCTATATTTAAAAATTTTTGGGTTTGGGTTTAGATACATTTTAGGGCATTTGCACACAGTATTGGTATTTGAACATCAGAATTCCTGGCCAAAATGTATTGTGTTTATTTTGCGTGTATTTGTATGCGTATACACATGCATGAGCATACACGTAAAATATTTAAAAGATTTTAATCTTTTGAAATGACCATAGTATGCGCTTATTTGGAAGAGCCAGCAATGGATATTTCAGTTTTTTCTTTATCTTATCCTGCCCTACATACTATTGACTTCTGTACACTGCCCTGCATCCTACTGACCTCTGTACACTGCCCTACATACTACTAACCTCTGTACACTGCCCTACATACTATTGACCTCTGTACACTGCCCTGCATCCTACTGACCTCTGTACACTGCCCTACATCCTACTGACCTCTGTACACTGCCCTACATACTACTAACCTCTGTACACTGCCCTACATACTATTGACCTCTGTACACTGCCCTGCATCCTACTGACCTCTGTACACTGCCCTACATACTACTGACCTCTGTACACTGCCCTACATACTATTGACCTCTGTACACTGCCCTACATACTATTGACCTCTGTACACTGCCCTGCATCCTACTGACCTCTGTACACTCCCCTACATACTACTGACCTCTGTACACTGCCCTACATACTACTGACCTCTGTACACTGCCCTACATATTACTGACCTCTGTACACTGCCCTACATACTATTGACCTCTGTACACTCCCCTACATACTACTGACCTCTGTACACTGCCCTACATACTATTGACCTCTGTACACTGCCCTACATACTACTGACCTCTGTACACTGCCCTGCATCCTACTGACCTCTGTACACTCCCCTACATACTACTGACCTCTGTACACTGCCCTACAAACTACTGACCTCTGTACACTGCCATACATACTACTGACCTCTGTACACTGCCCTACATACTATTGACCTCTGTACACTGCCCTACATACTATTGACCTCTGTACACTGCCCTACATACTATTGACCTCTGTACACTCCCCTACATACTACTGACCTCTGTACACTGCCCTACATACTATTGACCTCTGTACACTGCCCTACATACTATTGACCTCTGTACACTGCCCTACATACCAGGGGCGTAACGATAGGGGTTGCAGGGGTTGCGATTGCAACCGGGCCCCATGCTCCAGGGGGCCCATGTGCTTCCCTTGTACACCTGGATAGGAGTGATGGCGAGGGTGGCATTTAGACGTTTTATTTATTCCATTTTCCTCCAAATGCAGGAGATTGGTTCCTCTATATGCTGCCCCTGCCGCCCCTCCTATCCAGTTTACTTGTCTTCTGCTGTTCCCAGGGTCCCGCTGCGAGACCATAATAAAGGGACCCATAATAGAAGTAAAGGGCCCCAGGATCAGCAAGAAGAGGGAAGGGCCCTGGCCAGAGGTCAGGGGGGGCCCTTCCTAATTTCTTGCACCCGGGCCCTGAAGGTTCTAGTTACGCCTCTGCTACATACTATTGACCTCTGTACACTGCCCTACATACTATTGACCTCTGTACACTCCCCTACATACTACTGACCTCTGTACACTGCCCTACATACTACTTACCTCTGTACACTGCCCTGCATCCTATTGACCTCTGTGCACTGCCCTACATACTACTGACCTCTGTACACTGCCCTATATATTACTTACACGAGCCAAAATCGAACCCAACCAGTCAGGCCCGAATGCAGAGACAGACAGGCTAAAATTGGGGCCAGCCAGGCTTGAAACTAAGCGATCAAGTCAGCCTGCAGTACCAGTTGTTCTGCCTTCATGATGAACTCCTGCATCAACCTTGAGGCGAACAATTACTCCCCAGACATAAAAGAAGTTGTCAATGAAAGTAAATGGCAGGTTTCTCACTGAAGCTAAATTTTCGGCCCCTTTCACACTAAGAATCCGATCAGTTTTTCAGGCGAACCTGATCAGACGGTCCATTCACCCCCAATGGACAGGTGGGTGCAAATGGACTTGTGTCTGTTTACACCCACCTACCTTCCATCCGATCTGGTTAGCTAAAAAAAAAAGGAAGGTGATCTGTATTCTTCTGTCTAGGTGGATCAGATTGGAGGGCAAACTCTGCTGTCCAATTACACCTGGCCACTTAAAGAGCAGAGCAGGCTCTGTCTGTGTCTACTCTGCAGACATGGACCTGTCACCTGCCGTGCTGCTCTGATCAGCAGGGGATCAGTGGGCAGATCCCTTGCTGTTCAAAACACAGTAAAATCAGCCTTAAGGTAGAATACGTTTATATTTTTATTTATTTAATTTTAATTTATTTTAGGAGCCCTGCTGGGGGGCTTTGATGAAATATCAGTGGTCTAAACAAACCCCTGATGTCTCACTTTTGAGACAGAGAAAGAGACTGAGGACAGAGATCTCCCAGTCCCTTTCTCTGCAGCCAGGCAGCAGGGAGAATCTGCACAGTACAGGGTGATTAGGGGGTGCCCAGGCACACCTGACACCCTATGTGCGCATACCTATGGTTCAAAAGCATCAATTTTTTCGGCGTTCATTCTTCCTTATGGTCAAACTTTCACAGCCATAGGTTACTACTGGGAATACCATAGCTTTGACTATATGGCACTTTGTCGGTGGGGTGATGTCTCTGCTTTTTATAATGTTGTCTAGGTTTGCCATTGTTTTCCTCCCAAGAAGCAAGCATCTCTTAATTTCATGGCTGCAGTCACCGTTTGCCGTGATTTTGGAGCCCAGGAAGATAAAATCTGTCACTGTTTCCATTTCTGCTCCTTCTATTTGCCAAGGAGTGATGGAACCGCTTGCCATAATCTTAGTTTTCTTAATGTTCAATTTCAGGCCAGCTTTTGCACTCTCCTCTTTCACCTTCATTAGGAGACTCTTTAGTTCTTCTTCACTGTCTGCCATTAGTGTGGTATCATCTGCATATCTCAGGTTGTTGATATTTTCTCTTAATTCCGGCTTGTGATCTGTCGATCCTGCCATTTCACATGCTGTACTCTGCATATAAGTTAAATAAGTGGTGTGACAATATACATCCTTGCCGCACTCCTTTCTCAATTTTGAACCAGTCATTTGTTCCATGTTCTGTTCTAACCTTTATTACACCTCATTAAAATGTCACATCACATAAATAGATAAAGAACATGTATCTAGGGGGTTATACCTTAGAGAGTTAAAAATATGTACGAATACCCTCTATTGGATTGGTACAATGTCTCTCCTGGATTTCTATATGCATGCATTTACAATATTCAATAAATGTTGTGCAAACAGGCTTCTACAAATCCAGTGTCTAGGGTATAAACCCCTGGATACATGTTCTTTCTCTTTTTATGTGATGTGACATTTTAATGAGGTGTAATAAACGTATAATTTTATTTACTATTGTCTTGTGGTGTGCCAATAAAATCTGCATATATTGGAGTCCGGTGGGGATGTTCTTTCTCCTTTCTGGATCCCATTCTTTATTTATTTAATATTTTTACGTTGATATTCGTTTTATTAGATTGCTCTATGTTTTCTCCATGCCATCCTTACTTTTTTATTGTGACCTAGCTAATTTATCTTTTTTTTTTTTAAAAAGGGATGCCTATCCCTGCTATACACTGATTGAAATTTGACCGGTTCAGCTAATTCTGACCAATGCATGGCCATCCCCGACTGTTTGATCCATTTCTGTCCAAATGGCATGCTGGAAAACTTTTCTCAATCAGCAGTTGCAGCCAGCTGCAATGCTGTACTCAAACAAAATTGACGTCCTTTTTTCCCCACAAATAGAGCTTTCTTTTGGTGGTACAGTATATGATCACCTCTGCTGTTTTTATTTTTTATTTTTGCTCTATAAAAAAAATGGGCAACAATTTTGAAAAAAAAAACAATATTTTTTACTTTTGCTATAATACATATCCAAAAGAAAAATATAAGGAAACACATTTATTCATCAGTTTAGGCCGATATGTATTCTTCTACATATTTTTGGTAAAAAGAAATCGCAAAAGGCATATATTGATTGGTTTGTACAGAAGTTGCCGCATTTACAAACTATGAGAATTAGTTTATGGTGTTTTTACTATATTTTATCTGTTTTACTAGTAATGGCGGCATTCTGCAATTTTTATCGGGACTGCGATATTGCGGCAGGCAGATCAGAGCTGGGAAATGTTGACCTGTAGGGGGCGATCTAGAGGTTAACTGTGTTCCCTGTGTGTGTTCTAACTATGTGGGGGCTGGGCTGGGAGGGGCATGACAGATCTAACTGATCCCGATGACATGGATTGGTAGATCATTGTCATGCTGCCTGTCAGAACGGGGAACCGCCGTGTTTACATTGGTGGTTCCCCATTCTTCCTCTGTAGTAGGTGATCGTGGGTCATTGGCGGACAGCGAGTCCCACTCACTCAACTGCAGCTGCGCTGACCACCGTTTATAGACGGCGATCTGTGCAGCGGAGCCAACTTGCCGCCATATATCCACGCTATTGTCGGCAAGTGGTTAATAGATGGAAAGTTGAAAAAGTGACTGAAGGTCCGCTTTAAATCCTTACATATACCCAGTGAAGTGACTGGCCTCAGGCGATACACAGAGATGGAAAAAATTCCCCCACATAACCACTTTAAGACCAGGCTATTTTCTGACTTTTGTAGTTTACAAGTAAAAATCTTTTTTTTTTTTTTTGCTAGAAAAATACTTATAAACCCCAAACATTATATATTTTTTTTAGCAGAGACCCTAGAAAATAAAATGGCAATTGTTGCAATATTTTATGTCACACTGCATTTGCTCAGCGGTCTTGCAAGCACAATTTTTTGGGAAAAAATACACTTTAAAGTTACATAGTTAGTCCGGTTGAAAAAAGACACAAGTCCATCTAGTTGAAAGCTATTGTAGGGGGGCGTGACCAGAACTGCGATGTGAGCAGACATGTTCTGCTGAGCTCCGAGGAGAACCTCCATCTATCCTGCCCAATCCTGCTTAACTGCACTGTCTACGCACACCATTGACTACCCTGCTGTAGCCTGGAATCGATCCATTTTGGGTCTCCGTAGTGGACGGGTAAGCGGAAAAAACTGCCACGCCCAGAACAACAGGCATGGCCACATGCTCTCAAGATGGCCGCTGCTCCCCGGTTCAGCGCCCGTCCCCTGCATACATGCTGGAGCTCTTTGATGAGATGGCAGATTCTTCACTTCCTCTACTTACATCGGGTTCTGGGCAGCACAGTGGTATAGTGGATAGCACTTTCGCCTGGCAGCAAAAGGTTCGCTGGTTCGCTGGGGACCCTGATGTATGCGGAGACTCTCTGGTGACCCTGATGTATAGGGGGGCTCTCTAGGGACCTTGATGTCGGGGGCTCTCTGGGGACCCTGATGTATGGGGAGGCTCTCTGGGGGCCCTGATGTAAGTGGGGCTCTCTGGGGACCCTTATGTATAGAGAGGCTCTCTGGGGACCCTTATGTATGGGGAGGCTCTCTGGGGACCCTAATGTATGGGGAGGCTCTCTGTAGACCTGGATGTATGGGGAGGCTCTCTGTAGACTGATGTAAGGGAGAGGCTCTCTGGGACTCTGATGTATAGGGAGGCTCTCTGGGGACCCTGATGTATAGGGGGCTCTCTGGAGACCCTGATGTATGGGGGCGCTCTCTGGGGACCCTGATGTATGGGGAGTCTCTCTGGGGACCCTGATGTATGGGGAGAAACTCTGGGGACTCTGATATATGGGGAGATTCTCTGGTGACCCTGATGTATAGGGAGGGCTCTCTGGGGACCCTGGTGTAAGGGGGGCTCTCTGTAGACCCTGATGTAGGGAAGAGGTGCTCTGTGGCCCCTGATGTAAGGAAGGGGCTCTCTGGGGACCCTGATGTAAATAGGGTCTCTCTGGGAACCCTGATGTAAGTGGGGGGGCTCTCTGGGGACCCTGATGTAAGGGGGATCCACACTCAGAAATGTAACAATATTTATGCATATATATATATGCCCTTTGATGACGTCAGTTGTGACGAAACATGTTGGGCGGTCCCACGTTACCCGGAAGCACAGGCGACCTACTAGCGTTTGACGGCTGGATGTTTTTACCTGTATGCGCATTACTACTGTACAAATGTGAGTAGCCTTTTGGCAACCTTTCTATATTTAGGAGTGAAGATACCTATGGATCTTTCTTTGATCTAGGATCTAAATTTCCTTCCACTATTGTCGAGAACTCAATTAGAACTTCAAATATGGTAAAAAAAACTCAATTTGTCTTGGTTCGGGCAAATCAACGCCATTAAAATGGATATACTGCCAAAATACCTATACATGTTTCAAACTCTACCCGTAAAATTACCAAAAATGTTTTTCTCTAAATTAAATAGTCTTCTGTTAAAGCTTATATGGAAATCTACTAACCCCCAACTCAAAAAAACACTGTATCAAGCAAAAGCATGGGGAGGCGTTGCAGTACCAAATTTAAAGCTTTATCATAAGGCAGTTATATTTTCACGGATTTTGGACTGGTTCCATCATCATCATGATAAACAGTGGGTTCAGTTGGAGGTAGATGCTTCTCCACTACATCCCAAAGTGGCTCTTTGGATTCCATTTAAAAATATTGGTTTATGATCTTCTTGGCCATGGATTACTTATACAGTTTTGGACTATTGGCATCGATATTTAAAATACCACCCCTTATCTTCCATTCCAGGTCCACTTACTCCCCTGTTGGATAACCCTTTACTCCCTCTTGGACTTCATTCCCAGGCCATTTTAAGCTGGAATAGATCTTTTTGGCCTCAAATCAGACATATGATTGTGGAGGGTAAATTTATTTCATTTCTGAACTTTCAAACTATGCATGGAAAGAGTCCGTGGTTTATTTATCTCCAGTTATATAATTTTTTTAGCTCATTTACATTACCACTTCCATATATCGGCCACTTACATAATTTGAGCAGCTTTGTATATATCTGGAATACTCTACTTATAATATATCTAAGATTTATAATCTACTGTCAATTTTAGCTTCACCGGGTTTACCTCCATACACGATTAAATGGACAGAGGAGCTGGGTTGTTCGATAGGGGAGAGAGAATGGGATCGAATTTGTATGAACACACATAAAATGTCAATGGCCCGTGACACCCAAGAACGCAGTTTCAAATTGCTTTCAAGATGGTACCACACCCCTGTTAATTTACACCATATTTTCCCTTCACAATCGGAATTGTGCTGGTGTTGTCAGGCTTCTGTGGGACACCTTAGTCATTATGGTGGACTTGCCCGCCTATTAATAATTTCTGGGAAAAGGTGGTTAGCCTGTATAATTTAGTGACAGACGAGTTAATTTCTAACTCTGTAGAAATGGCCTTACTGTCTATTACCTGAATCGCTGTCTCGGGTTAAGAAATCCCTTCTTGGTTTCTTTGTCTAGACAATTGATACCAAGATATTGGAAATCCTCAAAGATACCATTATTCTCAGAATGGATTGAGTCTCTTAATGGTATTATGCGCATGGAGGAACTAGTAGCTGAAAATAAGGATAGGACTGAAACGTTTAATAAGGTATGGTTACCGTGGATATCATTTAAAGATTTATAAATTAGGCATACAATAAGGAAGTGGTGAATATTGTGATAGTAATAGACAGGCAAAATTTATTTTACTTTAGTTTATCCTTTTTTTTTTTTTTGGTTTGTTTTTCTGTTGTATGGTGTTTTGTTGTAATCTGGTTTGTTTTTCTTTGAAAATTAATAAACATATATTGAACTATTTAGATGGGACTAAGGCTTCGTTTAGGGGTTTTATGACAGTGGTGGAGGGGTTTGGAGCAATTTCAGGCCTAGAGGTTGGCTGGGATAAATCCATAGCATTCCCTATAGGCCTGCCAACAGATTACGATTATTTACACTCTTCCTAGCTACAAGTTTCCCAGACCTTCAAATACTTAAGAATTACCGTTAATACGGACTCTGTTATATGAATCCCTTAACATATCCCCCGGTGATATCCCAGATGAAGCCTAGGCTCCAGGTATGGGCGTCTCTACCACTGAACTTAATTGGCAGAATTAATATTTTAAAGATAATTTTCCTCCCCAAGGCTCTTTATCTCCTCCAAGCTTCCCCAATTTTTCTCCTCAAATGATTATATTGCCTGATAGATTCTCTAATGTCCCGGTTTATCTGCCATAACCCCAGCAGTTAACCCCTTCAGCACCGTAAGGTTTTAAAAAAAAAAAAGAGTGACAATTTTGAAAAAAAAAATGTTTTTTTACTTTTTGCTATAATATAGCCAAAAAAAATAAAAAAAAAAAAACAAATGTATTCATCAGTTTAGGCCAATATGTATTCTTCTACATATTTTTGGTAAAAAAAAAGGCAATAGGCGTATATTGATTGATTGGGTTGCGCAAAAGTTATCGCGTCTACAAACTATGGGAATAGATTTATGGCGTTTTAATTATTATTATTTTTTACTAGTAATGGCAGCGATGTTGCGATTTTTATCGGGACTGCGATGTTGGGGCGGACAGATCAGACACTTTTGGGGGCCAGTGACATTTATACAGCGATCAGAGCTAAAAGTAGCCACGGATTACTGTATAAATGTCATTGGCTTGGCAGGGAAGGAGTTAAACTCTAGGGGGCGATCAAGGGGTTAACTGTGTTCCCTCACTGTGTTCTAACTGTGTGGGGGTTGGGCTGGCCGGGGCATGACAGATCTAAGTGTTCCCGATTACAGGGAACAGTAGATCTGTGACATGTCCCCTGTCAGAACGGGGAACCGCCGTGTTAACAACGGCAGATTCCCGTTCTAGCTCTGTAGTAGGCAATCGCGGGTCGCCGGCGGACATAGAGTCCACCCAACCCGCAGGCGCGCTCACGGAGTGCGTAGCAGGAGCACGACTGATATACAATGATGGCGGTTTACGTAGCCGAGCCAAGCTGCCGCAGTACAACTTAATGTCAAAGTAATGACTTATATTTACAGTTAGGTGATCGGCAAGTAGATAAGCTGTACCTGTTTACTTGCAGTCTTTTCTTCTCTACACCTGTTAAAAGTCTATGGTAAAGCACATCTAACCCATAGGAGTTGCCAGGCACAGCTAATCTACCTTACAGGTGCACTGTGCTGCACCTGTAGTGTGGGTAAACCGCAGTGCTTCAGTGTGAAAGAAGCCTCAGAACAGTAAGGGTTTGGGAGGTGGTAAAGCTCCACAGTTGAGATGCGTTTTTACCACACCCCATCCCCCCAAATACTGATGTAGCGTCAGGCAACCCCACCCCATTCTCCAGGGGCCCATGTAGCCTCACTGTCACATTCAGTTCTACACTTGAACAGGAGGGGCGCAATATAATGGAACCAATCCTCTCCATTTTCCACCTGCAACCAATAAAATCCGGCTTCTCCTCCTCTCTCTCACACCAGAATTCAGCAGCTGCAGGAAGAAAATGTTCTTTATGCTATTCAAAATAAAAAATTGACAATTCTGAACCATTTAATTTGATTGTGGTCCACGACCGAATACTGCTGCCGCTGGCTGAGGTTGAGCACCCCTGCTCTACAGAGTACAAGAAAAAGCCAACAAAGCTTATGCTACATTTGGTAAAGGTGGCACCACATCCCTAATGTTGTAATAGATTTTTAAAGAAATTTGGAAGGGATTTTATAGGCACCAAAAACAACACATTTATAAAATGCTTTCACTTTATTATTACAAGATATTAAAAACAGGGATACAGTATATCAAACGATACAACATCTTATTAAAAACAGACCACACATTTTGTAGTCATATGACATTTACAACTGCTTGTTTTAAGGAAAGTGGTCCTCCTGGCGTGTTTCAACTCAAAGAGTCTTCATCAGGGGACAAACATCATGATCATTTCTAAAACACAAGCATACATAATAAAATATACACAATTTTGCACAATTTAGACAAAACATTATGATATGTATAGAATCATGAAAATAATAAAGATAAATGAGACTAGAGCTCTTCCTCAAGCACCACCCCCAAAAGTGTATACTAATATACTGCATATTGCATCCCATGTACATCCATTAGTATATGCTGTGGGGGTGGTTCTTGTGGGAGAGCTCTAGTCTCATTTATCTTCACTATTTTCATGATTCTATACGTATTATAATATGTTTCATATAAATTGTACAAACATCTTTTGTATTTTGGTGTTGAAATGCGTCGGATTCTCTTTGCTTAATACACACAATGGTTGTAAATGTCATATGACTACACAATTTGTGGTCTGTTTTTAACAAGATGTTGTATCATTTGATATATCTCTGTCTTTATTATCTTGTAATAATAAAGTGAAAGCATTTTTAAAAATTTGGTGTTTTTGGTGCCTAAAAAATCCCATCCAAATTTCTTTAAAAATGTACACTCTACAGAGCTTAGTGAGGAGAGATCTGAGAGCTGATTGGAGGGAAAGGCCACACCCCCCCCCCCTTCACACAGCACACAGGAACAAAGCTGAGGCTGTCAATCAGTTGGAGCTCCCTCCCATGTCACCTTTTTTCTCTTGGTGTCAGGAAAAATTATCAGGGGAACAAAGCAACAGACAGAAGTGACACTCAGTTGAGACAAGTATACACTATAGAGGGATATGCTTTGTTCATATTTCATGTTTGAGGTTTACAACCATTTTAAGGTGGAACTAAACCTAACTTTATAAAACCACAAACAGGCAGCCCAGCACCTGGAAGCCACCTGGGGAGATGATGACAGCATCAGGGATGTACTATTGCTGGAAGGTAGAGGGAGCCGTTTCAGGAGTTTAGTTCCACTTTAACCCCTTAGTGCTGCCTCCTGGCAGCCATTTAAAGCATAAATAAAGGGAGCTATGCTTACCTTTCCTTCAATAGTTCCTTCTACTGGATGCTGGTCTTCGGCTGTCTTCATTGGCCAGCATGTGATGACATCACTCTTGTGCGTGTGCATGAGGCCCAAAGACACAGGGATAGTGCTGGCAATGTAAGCTGAGATGTGCATGCATAGCTCAGTTTACAGTACCGGTGAAGACAGTGAGCAGACAGGTAGGGGCATTTTATTGCAGAAGACACAATGCATGTCTCCTCTGCATTTAAAAGCCTGCCTGCTTGCTGTTTGCGATAGTGGAACTTTAGTTCCACTTTAAGTGGGTGTTAATGCGAGGAGGCGGAGACAGCTTTCTGATCATGTGATCAGTGTGATTGGCTGTCACATGATCAGGAGCCAGTCCGATAGCAAACAGTGACCGGGAACTGTTGGTATCTGCGCAATCAGTGTGCTGGGAGTGCATAACACATAACCTCAGAGCCTCCTATGTGTAGTGGCTGAGTGTTAAGGCCCAACATCCCTGACATCTCATAAATGCATTACTCCGGCAGGAAAAGGTTAATGGAACATATTTAAGATCCTAGCATAGCCTGAATGTGTGTTTCTGCACATAGTTTTTTTGTGCGTTTTTCGCGTGTTTGCGTGCGTCATTCAGTTGAAGGCCCATTCACTTGAACTGGCTACCTTAGGCGCAACAAACAAACCAAAGAAACTTCTGCCCCTTTTTGGCCGCTGAGCTTCATGCATTTTTTTCTGCACATTTTGGCATATTTGTAGCATGTTTGTATCGCACAAGAACGCATATTTGCTGTCTGCGTTTGGGGTACTATTAAGAATTAATGACACTGCAAGTGAGATATGCATTTTTGTGTATTCCTGGAAGGTGCAGATGTAAATTCAGCCTTAACACACACAAAAAAACATTAATTCAACCAGAAAAGGGCAAACCCAGCCTGTACTGACAGAACATGAAGGAAGCCATTGGTGGAGCTCTCCCTCTGTAAATGCTGGTTGCCTAGCTATAATACTGTTCTATTCCTTTCCCCTGGGGATCAGTTTGTGTGCCTGGCTCTTCCTTAGCAGCCTCCCCCCTCAGCTTCAGTGGTGGGTGTATTGGGTGGTCAGCGCCTCTGGGTCCCATATGACATCCTCTCCACTGGCATGTAAGAACATTTTTTGTGACAAGGAGTGGTTATTTTCCCTCCTTTTGACCTAATACAGGGGTAGGCAACCTTCAGCCCTCCAGCTGTTGTGGAACTACATTTCCCATGAGGCATTGCAAGGCTGGCAGTTACAATTACTCCAAGAGGCATGATGGGACTTGTAGTTCTGCGCCAGCTGGAGGGCCGCAGGTTGCCTACCCATGACCTAATATCATTTATTTATTATGTCCCATGCAACCGCACTGATATATTGTCTTCTATACGTATATTTTTTGTAGATTTCGGTGCATTGTCCCTGAAGAGTGAGCATCCACACGAAACGCGTCGGACCTACGATATGCACCAATCTCCTTATACAGTGGGTATGGAAAGTATTCAGACCCCCTTACATTTTTCACTCTTTGTTATATTGCAGCCATTTGCTAAAATCATTTAAGTTCATTTATTTTCCTCATTAATGTACACGCAGCATCCCATATTGACAGAAAAACACAGAATTGTTGACATTTTTGCAGATTTATTAAAAAAAGAAAAACTGAAATATCACATGGTCCTAAGTATTCAGACCCTTTGCTGTGACACTCATATATTTAACTCAGGTGCTGTCCATTTCTTCTGATCATCCTTGAGATGGTTCTACGCCTTCATTTGAGTCCAGATGTGTTTGATTATACTGATTGGACTTGATTAGGAAAGCCACACACCTGTCTATATAAGACCTTACAGCTCACAGTGCATGTCAGAGCAAATGAGAATCATGAGGTCAAAGGAACTGCCTGAAGAGCTCAGAGACAGAATTGTGGCAAGGCACAGATCTGGCCAAGGTTACAAAAAAATTTCTGCTGCACTTAAAGCGGAGTTCCACCCAAAAGTGGAATTTCCGCTGGTTGGATTCCTCCCCCCCTCAGGTGTCACATTTGGCACCTTTCGGGGGGAGGGGGAAGAGGACACCTATCTTTAGACAGGTGTCCTTTTCCACACATCCAGGAGCTCTGGCCGTCAGCAGCCCAGCTCCCTCCTCCCTGCTCACTCTGCTTCTGGCCGCCTGGCCAGTAGCAGAGCCTCGCACATGCGCAGTAAGGTGCCCGGCATGAAGCTGTACTGCTACACGTCCGGGTTCCCTTACCCGCGATGGAGGCGGCTGCACCCGTCCCCCGATCCGAAGATCGGCGGCGGGTGCCGACATCGCTGGACTCCAGGACAGGTAAGTGTCCTATTATTAAAAGTCAGCAGCTACTGTATGTGTAGCTCCTGACTTAATTTTTTTTCCTACCTCGGACCTCCGCTTTAAGGTTCCTAAGAGCACAGTGGCTTCCATAATCCTTAAATGGAAGATGTCTGGGATGACAAGAACCCTTCCTAGAGCTGGCCGTCCAGCCAAACTGAGCTATCGGGGGAGAAGAGCCTTGGTGAGAGAGGTAAAGAAGACCCCAAAGATCACTGTGGCTGAACTCCAGAGATGCGGTTGGGAGATGGGAGAAAGTTGTAGAAAGTCAACCATCACTGCAGCCCTCTACCAGTCGGGCTTTATGGCAGAGTGGCCCAACGGAAGCCTCTCCTCAGTGCAAGACACATGAAAGCCCGCATGGAGTTTGCTAAAAAAAACACTTGAAGGACTCCAAGATGGTGTGAAATAAGATTCTATGGTCTGATGAGACCAAGATAGAACTTTTTGGCCTTAATTCTAAGCGGTATGTGTGGAGAAAACCAGGCACTGCTCATCACCAGTCCAATACAGTCCCAACAGTGAAGCATGGTGGTGGCAGCATCATGCTGTGGGGATGTTTTTAAGCTGCAGGGACAGGACGACTGGTTGCAATTGAGGTAAAGATAAATGCGGCCAAGTACAGGGATATCCTGGACGAAAACCTTCTCCAGAGTGCTCAGGACTAGAGTTGATCGAACCTCTGGAAGTCCGGGTTCGGCAGGTTCGGCCGAACTTACGGACAAAGTCCGTGTTCGGGTCCGGACTCGACCCGAACTTTGACCCGGTCCCCGAGCCCCATTGAAATCAATGGGGACCCGAACTTTTAGGCACAAAAATGGCTGTAACAAAGTCCTGGCAAGTCTTAGAGGTCTGCAAAAGGAAGGAAAATGGGGGTAAGAGTTGGGTAAAAGGAAGGAAAACGTCTGGAGATTCTGAACGGTCCTGAAACAATGTCGGTAAAAACACGGATTTTCAAGCCCAGGGGTAACTAAAGTTACCCCGAGCCCCTGGCCCAGTTTCAAGCCCAGCTCAGGCCTGGGCTTGTGCCTGAAACAGGCATTCAAGCCGGCTTGGACGGCTTGGGCCTGAAGGTCTCCAAGCTAGTT
This sequence comes from Glandirana rugosa, assembly GCA_018402905.1. NCBI lineage: Eukaryota > Metazoa > Chordata > Amphibia > Anura > Ranidae > Glandirana > Glandirana rugosa. The sequence continues at coordinate 957,234 of BLSH010160854.1, read as the reverse complement.
GAGATCAGGACTCGTGAGACCTCTTCCAAAAGCAGGTCCTATAGGGACATGAACCGGCGTAAATAGAAATGGAGTTAACGTTGGTCAGCAGGACAGGGACGTCGAATTTTTGTAGGGGTGTCGTACTACGACGGTGGTGG
>BLSH010160854.1:919382-929644 GCA_018402905.1 Glandirana rugosa | reverse complement strand
ATGCCCCTTCTATGCGCTGTCACTCTTCTCAATAGGCGTTCCAACACTTGACAATGCGGCAAAAAACGGTCCCCGACGGAGGTGAACAAGTACTATGTAAACCAATGGCTAACGGGATTCCTCTTGTCATATGATATCTCCTGGTTACTGTGAAATTGTGTGAATGCATCAATGCAGTGCATGTTATCTGCAGAGCTTGGATTCATTGAATGAGTTTACCAAAAATGTAAATATTCCTGACTATAGAGCCTCATGCTACATAACTAAGGGCACTTTCACACTAGGGGCGGTAGGGCAGTAGCAGTAAATCCATGCTAGTTTCAGCGGGGATTCAACCCTGTTATATCCGCGCTATGGCGGCGGGAGCGGTGTGCTTTTAACCCCCCACAAGGGGTTAAAATGGGGTTAAAAGTGCCGGCGCTCCACGCTTCCAAGGCGGTGTGCAGCGGCTTTGGAAGCGCTGCCCCATTGTTTATCTGAACATGAGGAACGGTCACTTGTATTTGCACAGATCTGTAGAAGTGTATGGCTGGATATACATCCTCCCATGTGCATTTTATGTTATCAATGCCCCTTCTATGCGCTGTCACTCTTCTCAATAGGCGTTCCAACACTTGACAATGCGGCAAAAAACGGTCCCCGACGGAGGTGAACAAGTACTATGTAAACCAATGGCTAGCGGGATTCCTCTTGTCATGTGACAAATCGCACAGGTGTGAGAGACGACTTTAATTTGACCATTCATTTTTTTTTTTTATAGCAGTATGTTATAAATAAGTGGTGCAAATTGATTGTACTTGCTACAGGCTTTGTTCACACGGGTGTACTACAGCTGCTGCCAATTTGACAGCCGTGCGGGTGCATGGCCTCGAACGCACGGGGGTTCATTTGCTAAAACTGTAGAACTCAGAATCTGGTGCAGCTGTGCATGGTAGCCAATCGGCTTCTAACGTCAGCTTGTTCAATTAGGCTTTGACAATGAGCCCCGTTCACATTGGCGCGATTTTCAAATCTCACATCGGCGCAATGTCAAATTTCATGCCAAAGCGCAGCCTATTGCCAGCAGCGACTGTCCCAATTCATGCGACACTGATTTTGCCGTGCCGCAATGACTTCCAAAAGTAGTTCCTGCGCTATTTTTGGCGACTGCATGTCCGTTTCTATCTGTCATCCAATCTGCTGGGCGTATCGCCATTTGGCTGTTTTCAGCGGATTTTGTTGGATTGGATGCCAGGTGGGTGTCAGCGGATCCACCTCCCCATTGAGGACAATGGGTGGCCCAATCAGGTCTGCCTGAAAAAGGGATAGACAGACCCACTTGGCCCGATTGTGTGAAAGGGGCCTAAAACCTGGGAGCTGATTGGTTTCTATGCAGAGCTGCACCAGATTTTGCACTAATCTGCCCCGCGCTGTCTGTGTTCAGGGCTGTGCATAGGTGTACATCTGTGTGAAATGGGGCCTTATACTATTATTTAGGATGTGACCTGAACCTCATATACTATATAGGTTTTTTTATTTATATGTATATAATCAGGTGTTTGTTATGCATGCATCCTATACAGGGTGGATTTGATTTAAATCATAATTTTTAAAGAGCAGCTGTCATCTTTGTCCCGCAGCGGCTCCTCCTCTGACCCGCTGTTGACTCACTGATAGTCCCATTCACTTTAATGGGACGGCTGGTGATGCGGCAGTGACACAACAAGGTGAGGGACGTGGTGGCAGCAGGTGAGTGGATGCCCGCTAACAGGCGCTGCCATGATGGATATGAAATGACAGGTGCTCTTTAAATGTAAGGACTTATTCTTGCTGGTAGTTGGAATCTTTAACATTTGCAAACAAAATGAAGGTTTCCTATTTACAAATAATAAGCTGTCAGGTTAGTAAAACAGCGATATCAGAACCGATTCAATCATACAGTTTGTAGTGTACATAGATTTGCAAAACAGTGGGATAAAGGAATATTCCTGAACTTTGTTTTATCTCATGGTTACTGTGAAATTGTGTGAATGTATCAATGCAGTGCATGTTATCTGCAGAGCTTGGATTCATTGAATGAGTTTACCAAAAATGTAAATATTGCTGAATATACAGCCTCATGCTACATAACTAAGGGCACTTTCACACTAGGGGCAGTGGGGCAGTAGCGGTAAATCCATGCTAGTTTCAGTGGGGATTTACCGCTGTTATATCCGCGTTATGGCGGCAGAAGCGGTGCATTTTTAACCCCCCACATGGGGTTAAAACGGGGTTAAAAGTGCTGGCGCTCCGCGCTTCCAAGGCGGTGTGCAGCGGCTTTGGAAGCGCTGCCCCATTGTTTTCAATGGGCAGGGGCGATGGAGGAGCGATGTCTCCCTGCACCACCCCAAAGATGCGGCTTGCAGGACGTTAGGCGCACCGCCCCAGTGTGAAAGCACTCAGACTTTCACATTTGGGTGGATGGGGAGGAATTTTTGGGGCACTTTACAGGCGATATTTTTAGCTAAATAGCGCCTCCATGTGAAAGGGGTCTAAGCTCCATATCATGCTAAATAAACTAAATTATTAATGTATCTTCAGTAGAAAACTATCTTTTTAGTTAGATCTTTACTCCAAAAGCATTTTATTAAAATAAATTTGATAAAAATCAAAAAAAATTCTATTTAAATAAAAATGGGGTTTTTTTTTTTTTTTTTTTTTTTTTTTTTAACGTTGATTTTTATCCACACTAATCCTATATAATCTGGTGTTTTGTTATGCATCCATTGTACATAACCTGGTGCATACAATGTATATAATGTGGTGCTCATGATAAATACAATGTATATAATGTGGTGCTCATGATAAATACAATGTATATAATGTGGTGCTTATGATGTATATAATGTGGTGCTTATGATGCATACAATGTATATAATGTGGTGCTTATGATGCATACAATGTATATAATGTGGTGCTTATGATGCATACAATGTATATAATGTGGTGCTTATGATGCATACATCGTACATAGGGTGGTATTTGATTTTCCAGTAATGTCTGTATTGCTGGAACTTGCAGCAGTCTATGTATTGTAATGGATCTTTGTGTGGTCTGGGCTGTCATTGTTTTGTGTAGCGCTGTGCTTGCTATCAATGGGGTGTGATGAGTGTATTGATTGCAGCGTGCATTCTCTGTGCTGCGGAGCGCTGTCTGCACCTTGCATAGCACCTGTCAGTGACGACCCCCCCCCCCCCCAAGCCCCCCAATCTCTTCCCTGAAGCACCTGCCTTCCTCCACCGTCTATCAGTGTTGATATCGGAGGCACTGCATGCAGCTGCTCTTTATGAATGAACGTTCTCACCTACAAACCATTGGCTGCGGCTTTGCATCAGATGTAGTCACATGCCAGGGAGGTGACCAATAGGAAAGCAGAGAGGGTGCGCACACCCCTGACCCCGTGTACTAGAAGGTGTGGCCTGGATTAACCATTGCCAGTCTTCCCTTGCTGCTGCACACTGATCCTGGTGTATTGTGTGTATGGCATCATGGCATGGCTACTGTTGTGTATATGGAGGGGATTGGGGGGCACTGGGGAAGATCTGATCCATAACCCTTGAAGAGTGCAGTCTGCTCCTGTGTGGGTTGGCTTTGTATAAACGCACACCGCAGTGTCTGCTCACAGCGGGAAATAATACGTGTCGTGCTTTGTCATGCTGTCTAGGCATCGCATGATGTCATAGCACGCCCCCTCCCCTCCCCCTCCCCATGACACATTTCTCCATATGTAACCAAAGAGGTATCAATGTTGTCATTTCCTGGTTGGCAGGCTGTGTGCAGGAAATCGGGGATTTCTAAAATAATGACCTTTAACATTCGAAAGAACAGAACACATTTTATATACCAGACCTCGTGTACACTGCACGTTTAGCGCCCTAGGCGTTCATGGATGTATGGCCGGCACGCACTCCACACCTAGTATGTCCCTGAGTTAAATTAAGCAAGACTGCCAGTATATAACCTTCAGGCTGGGATCACACTAGTGTGCGCAGAACGCCGCATGTGACGCACCGCATTCCTGTGCACGCCCTATGTGATGTCTGTGCGGTGCAATCCGTATGGCTCAAATCGCATCGACACCAAAATAGCGCAGGACACCTCCTTTTCCATACCTGAATCGCTTTGCATGGGTGTTCACAGCAGGGTGGATTTGATTTAAAGCGGAGTTCCATCCAAAAGTGGATCTTCTGCTTTAAGTGACGGTGACCCGCTGACATGCCACAATTGGCATGTCATTTTTTTGGGTGGTGGGGGGCGGATACCTGGTTTTTACAGGTACCCAGCTCTCTCTTCCTCTCCTGGCACCGTGGCGCCGGAAGGAAGTTCACCTCTCCCCCCTCCCTCCTTGTAATCTTCTGGGACACGTCACAGATCCCAGAAGATTGCCCAGCCAATCACAGCGCTGCAGTGCGGCTCACGCATGCGCAGTGCACGCCTGGCTTTGAAGCCAAAGCCGGGAGCCCACAGTTGCAATGCCGGTGCCACACGAAGGAGGGGGAGAGGAGAGAGACGGCGGGTGGCCGCATCGCTGGACCGGGGGACAGGGGACTGTCTGATTATTAAAAGTCAGCAGCTACACTTTTTGTAGCTGCTGACTTTTAAAAGGGTGGAACTCCGCTTTAAATCATGATTTTTAAATCCCTTGTAAAAAAGGCTTGGATTTTATATCCACTTGATTTAATTCATAATTTTTAAAGAGCACCTGTCATCTCTGCTCCTCCTCTGACCCACTGGTGATGTGGCAGTGACACAACAAGGTGAGGGACGTGGTGGCAGCCGGTGAGTGGATGCCCACTAACAGGCACTGCCTTGAAATGACAGGTGCTCTTTAAATGTAAGGACTTATTCTTGCTGGTAGTTAGAATCTTTAATATTTGCAAACAAAATGAAGGTTTCCTATTTAGAATAATAAGCTGTCAGGTTAGTAAAACAGTGATGTCAGAACCGATTCAATCATACAGTTTGTAGTGTACATAGATTTGTAAAACAATGGGATAAAGGAATATTCCTGAACTTTGTTTTATCTCATGGTTTCTGTGACATTGTGTGAATGCATCAATGCAGTGCATGTTATCTCACCCTGCAGAGCTTGGATTCATTGAATGAGTTTACCAAAAATGTAAATATTGCAGAATATACAGCCTCATGCTACATAACTAAGCTCCATTTCATGCTGAATAAACTAAATTATTAATGTATCGTAAATAGATTAAAAAAAAAGAAAATAGATTTGATTAAAAAAAAAAAACAAAAAAAAAACAATTTCAATTAAATAAAATCAGATATTTTTTTTTATTTATTTTTTTTATTTAGAAATCATTGATTTTTTTTTTTCCACCCTGGTTCACAGCCATGCAATGCAATTCTGGCAATCACAGTGCATTTTGCGATCTGTTTTAGAGTGTCGTTACTCTAATACCATTGACACCCGCAGCAGATCACATGGACACCGTGTGATTGCAATGCAGTGCGGGAAACGCACAGGATTTGCTGAGTTTCCCATATCGCATCAGTGTGAACCAGGGCTCCGGCTGGGTTCACATGTATGCGGTGGAGGACACAGTATGTGATTTTGGATAAGAATTGCACCGCATTTCTATTGAAATTTATATGTGATTCTTTTCATTGCGATTTGAGGCCATTCATTTTGTATGGGCTCAATTCGCACCGCACACAAAATATACCAAAGGGCCACAGGTTGGGCACCAGGGTCCTAAAATGCCACACATCATATACCAAAGGGCCACAGGTTGGGCACCAGGGTCCTAAAATGCTGCACATCATATACCAAAGGGCCACAGGTTGGGCACCAAGGTCCTAAAATACCACACATCAAATACCAAAGGGCCACAGGTTGGGCACCAGGGTCCTAAAGGGCTGCACATCATATACCAAAGGGCAACAGGTTGGGCACCAGGGCCCTAAAGGGCCACACATCATATACCAAAGGGCCACAGGTTGGGCACCAGGGTCCTTAAATGCTGCACATCATATACCAAAGGGCCACAGGTTGGGCACCAGGGTCCTAAATGGCCACACATCATATACCAAAGGGCAACAGGTTGGGCACCAGGGTCCTAAAATACCACACATCATATACCAAAGGGCCACAGGTTGGGCACCAGGGTCCTAAAGGGCCGCACATCATATACCCTAGGGCCACAGATTGGGCACCAGGGTCCTAAAGGGCCGCTTGGTGGCGGTGAAGGGTTAAATCAGTTTGGACTCTTATCATTTGCTCTGGCTCTCCTTCTTTTGGTGGATGATTTTTTTCAGCAGATGACAGCCAGGCAGCTTACATTTTCGGGAGGTTGGCAGAGGCTTGGCCGGTGTTCCTGTCCCTGTGGGTTTACTGGACAGGGCTCTATGCTGTTTGTGAATGAGGCCTAACGTTTCACACCGTCTACACAGGGAATGTCCTTTCCATTCACACCGTGCACTGAGCACTGAAGGAACATAATCCGTCTTATTGAAAGCAGACAATGTGGTCTTCCCATCCTTGGGCAATGCGGGATTGGATTGAAGCTGCAGAGTCTCCAGACATTTCCAGCCCTTTTACAGAACGCTGTGAAGTTCTATATTGAGGGAGAGAGGTTACAGAGATGTTGTTATATTGAATTATTAATGGGAGCGTCACTTGTCTCCTGACTGGGTAAAGCTAATTGGTGTTGGGCTCGCTGTGCTTTCTTCATGCACGGCTCTGATAGTGGGGGGGGGGTCTGTAGTTCTGGATGTGCTGCCTGTGCACTTATACTGACGCTGGGTAAATGCACAGAACACTAGATGTCCTTGCTGCCTGCTTCCTCTGCTATCTGCATGAGTCTTCCCTGACACCAAGCAATACAAAGGTGACAGGGGAGGGAGCTCCAGCACACAGCCTGTGTTTGACAGCCTCAGCTGTGTGAAGAGGGGTGCGTCCCTTCCTTCCAATCAGCTCCCCTCCCCCTGCTTTCTGAAAGCTCAGACAAGTTGTGTAAATGTGAAAACGGACAGCTGCCTGCGTGCTAAAACAGTGATTAGCCCGAGGGCAGTGTAAACAGGCCCTTAAAGTGTTACTAAACCCACAGAAGTAAAATCAGTCTGTATATGCATTATAGCATGCTTGTTACACTCACTGTGGAACCTAAGGGGTTAATCCTCTGCATTGTGTAAAAAGGCTGTTTGATTCTGTCTCCTCTGATCCTCCCCTTCTTCCAGAGTCCCCAAACTATCACCGGATAGTACAGGGGCTAGGGGAAAAGCTGCAGTGATCAGTTTGGTGTGTATTGCTAGTGTTTTTTTCTTTTTTTTTTTTCTTGGGAGGATGCATGTGATCAGCACAGGGCCAATCAGCACTGTCAAGAAAGAGGGTCAGAGGTCCTGCAGCCTCATAGGAGAATCTTGGGAGAATGAAAACTCCTACAAGCTTTAACCAGACACTGATGTTGGATGAGAAGGCCTGGCTCACAGTCTCCACTCTAATTCACCCCAAAGGTGTTCTATCGGGTTGAGGTCAGGACTCTGTGCAGGCCAGTCAAGTTCCTCCACCCCAAACTCGCTCATCCATGTCTTTGTGGACCTTGCTTTGTGCAGTGGTGCGCAGTCATGTTGGGAAAGGAAGGGGCCATCCCCAAACTGTTCCCACAAAGTCGGGAGCATGAAATTGTCCAAAATGACTTGGTATGCTGACGCCTTAAGGGTTCCTTCACTGGAACTAAGGGGCCAAGCCCAACCCCTGAAAAACAACCCCCCACCATGACCCCCCCCCCTCCACCAAATGATTTGGACCACTGCACAAAGAAAGGTCCATAAAGACATGGATGAGTGAGTTTGGGGTGGAGGAACTTGATTGGCTTGCACAGAGTCCTGACCTCAACCCAATAGAACACCTTTGGGATGAATTAGAGCGGAAACTGTGAGCCAGGCCTTCTCATCCAACATCAGTGCCTGACCTCACAAATGCGCTTCTGGAAGAATGGTCAAACATTCCCATAGACCAGAGATATGCAATTAGCGGACCTCCAGCTGTTACAAAACTACACGTCCCATCATGCCTCTGCCTCTGGGTGTCATGCTTGTGGCTGTCAAGAGTCTTGCTATGCCTCATGGGATTTGTAGTTCTGCAACATCTGGAGGTCTGCTAATTGCATATCCCTGCCATAGACACTCCTAAACCTTGTGGACAGCCTTCCCAGAAGAGCTGAAGCTGTTATAGCCGCAAACTCAACTCAATGTTGAACCCTATGAACTAAGACTGGGATGCCATTAAAGTTCATGTGCGTGTAAAGACAGGCGTACCAATACTTTTGACAATATAGTGTATATGTAATGGTACCATGGTGAAATATCCTGTTTCCTTCTTCAACTATTCTCATCTGTTCCTAAGGTCCTAATGAGTTGTTTTATGGGAATTGATCCAAGTGGGAGGGGATTAAAGGAGAACCTCACAAATAATTCAACAACTCCGCTGTTAGGGGCAGCATTTCTGTAGTAATGGGTATTTCTTATTTATTTCGGGTACTTGTATAGAGCTGTCAATTTACACAGCACTTTACATAAATATTATAGATTCACATCAGTCCCTGCCCCCAGGGAGCTTACAATCTAAAGTCCCTAACTCACATTCATACACATACTAGGGCCAATTTAGACTCGATTCACATCTATGCATTTTGCTGTGCTTTCCACGTTATTTAACGCATTTACAGCGATTTTGCTGCGATTTGCGTTTTGTGTTTTTTTTTTTTTTTTTTTTTTACATCTATCTCTTTCTTTTATTTTTGTGGTGGAAGGGGGGGGGGGGGATTTTGTTGCTAAGCAGATTTAAAAATGCAAATCATGGTAAAATGGCTGTAAAAGCGCAGCAGTTGCATTTTTCTTGCGTGCCCATTGAAGTCCCTTACATGCAAAATGCTGCATTTTGCGGGAAAAAATCCTTGCATTTCTGCAAAATGCATCAAAAAACGCATTCGTGTGAATGGAGCCTAAAGCCTCGTACACACGGGACGACGATCGTACGTACGATCGTCGCAAATCGTATGTTGCATAATGTAACTTGAATACTGACTGCACTACACGATCGTACGACCACAGAAAGAACATTCAGGCGCATGTAATTAGCATCCGGCCGTTCCTGACTTCTGAGCATGTGTGTTTTGCACAATACAACTTGCTGTACCAACTGCTCTGTACACACGATACAACGGTCGTATGAGCGCTTGTTGGTACGACCAAGTTTTCTAGTCTGCTCATACAACTCCCTTGTACGACCGTCGTATGTCGGCTGTTCTAATCGCGAATACGAACGATCGATATCGCATACAACGGTCCTAAGTACGACCTGTTGTATACGATCGTCGTCCCGTGTGTACGAGGCTTTAGACCGCATCCAATTAGCCTCCAACATGTCTTTGCAGTGTGGGAGGAAACCCAGGCAAGCACACAGAGAACAAGAGAACTCCAGGCAGGTGGTGCTGTGGTTGGGGTTGAAGCCGATGACCCTATTGCTGCCAGGCGGGGTGCCAACCACTTAGCCCCTGTAGGTTGCACGTCCCTCCATGTGGTTCTGCTGGAAACGCTGCTGTGAATTCTCCCCTCTTCCTGCAGTATGAAGGCTCCTGGTCCGGGGAATAATGTTTTAAACTGAAGCAATCATCTCTGTAGAAGTCTATGGGGCTCACTACTTCAGATCTAATAATGCAGCGCACTGACAACAGAAGCCTGCAGGCAATGGCTGAGCTGTGGGGACATTCAGCTGTATGGAGTGATAAGTGTAACCTACAATCATTACTTCCCAAGTGCTGCTGGGTTATTAAACCCCCTTTTGTTGATTGATCGTCCTTTCGGCTGGGTTCACACTATCCGACAAAAAAACGGCCCGACTTTGATCCTACTTTGCTGTACGATTTGCGGTCCTACATGGGGTCAAAGTCGGACCGTTTGTCTGTGAACAGGGTGGCGTTTAGCATGTCGTTTCATCCTAGTTTCAGCCCGGCAAAAAAACAGCCTATCACACTTGGGTCGGCTTTCCTGCTAGTTAGTTGTTTTCCCCCAAATTATTGGGTCGTCGTGAACCCTTCATTACTAACATCCAATGTGAATAGTGAGGTATGTCGACTTACAGGGGTGTCGAGTCGGTAACGGACGTCCGAAGACAACAGTCACGCGACGTAATAATCTAGACTTCATCACTCGGGGTATCTGAAGATGTCTCTACTAACGAAGTCAAATTTTGTAATAAGGGGCCTGGTCCTCGGAAGTATGAC
>BLSH010160854.1:901609-911947 GCA_018402905.1 Glandirana rugosa | reverse complement strand
TTTTTTTTTTTTTTTTTTTTTTTTTTTATATAATCTTTATTTAAAGAATTTCCAGTACAGACATCAATGGTTGCTTAAGAATATTCATTAGAAAATTCAGTACACATTTCTATCATGTTACAGGAATGGGGAGAAGGGGAATAGGGGGGAAAGTGATCACATAATATAGCCCTGCATTGCATGAGTGAACAACCGGTGCTACGGGTTCCGGGTTCTGCGACCGCTCCTACCTGCCCGACCCTGGGGGAAGCGCCCCGCCCCAGACATGCTGGACTCCTTTTAATACATGATGAGCCTTTTTACTTCTAATATCCAGTAAGTGTTTTTAATCTTTTGGCCATTAAAGTTGTGGTGTTTCTGCACTTAGAGGCGCCTTCTGTTTGTTTTTTTTCCCTTCCCAGAGTGTCCTTCCCTCTTGGAGTGCTGCCCTAGTGCTTTGAGTTGACGCCTTTCAGCCAGGCCTGCATTTACCTATTGGGGACACCCTCTCTGGTCTGATGTAATCCAGAAGCACCCTTCACTCTCTCATCCTTTCCTGTGGGTTTGCAGCGCTTAGCCATAGACTTCTATTATATCCTGTTGTTTTGCCACCCACCCAACTTAGCGTGTGAATTAGGCCTAAGGATGCCACTGCCAAATGCAGCTAAGGGCAAATTTACAAGTGCAGCGGGCTCTGCTGCTCTTCTGAAAAGCAATCCGAATGTGTGTTGACAGATGGTGATGAGGAGATATGTTACCTCCTCACCACCCAATTTAAACCCATGATTGCCATGCAATGAATGCGATTGCGACACGGTAGTACGGCAATTAGAGATCTAAATCGAGTGTGAGGAGGCGATATTGGGTAACACTGTACCCGGTGATCTTTGTTCAGGTAGATCTCCACCTCTTTAAGGTTTCCTACCCTTGCTTTAGATTAAAGGGATGAACTTCGGTCTGTAAATGAGGTCAGTTTAATCCCTTCATGCCTAAGCCTTTTTCTGACATTTGTTGCTTACAAGTTAAAATCAGTATGTTTTGATAGAAAATTACTTAGAACCCCCAAACATTATATATATTTTTTTAGCAGACACCCTAGAGAATAAAATGGCGGTTGCAATATTTTATGTGACACTGTATTTGTGCAGCGGTCTTTCAAAGCAATGTTTTTTGGGAAAAATACAGTACACTTCAATGAATTAAAAAAAAAAAAAATCTAAGCAGTAAAGTTATCCCAATTTTTTTGTATAATGTGAAAGATGTTAGGCAGAGAATCCTGATCTTTATTCTAAGCAAACAAATTGTGATTCTCATTTTATCCAGAATCGTGCAGCTCTTTTTCAAATGGTATATTTTATTATTATTATTATTTATTTATTTTATGGTGAATCAAATATAGATCAATGCATTCTGTTTTTTTTATACAGTATCTCACAAAAGTGAGTGCACCCCTCTCATATTTGTAAATATTTTATTCTATCTTTTCATGTGACAACACTGAAGAAATGACACTTTGCTACAATGTAAAGTAGTGAGTGTACAGCTTGTATAACAGTGTAAATTTGCTGTCCCCTTAAAATAACTCAACACACAGCCATTAATGTCTAAACCGCTGGCAACAAAAGTGAGTACACCCCTAAGTGAAAATGTCCAAATTGGGCCCAAAGTGTCAATATTTTGTGTGGCCACCATTATTTTCCAGCACTGCCTTAACCCTCTTGGGCATGGAGTTCACCAGAGCTTCACAGGTTGCCACTGGAGTCCTCTTCCACTCCTCCATGATGACATCACAGAGCTGGTGGATGTTTGAGACCTTGCGCTCCTCCACCTTCCGTAGCAAATCATAAAAAAAATCTCCTTTTTTCTTGTAACATGCTTCTGCATCCTGAGGAAAACCCTTCTAGAGTGAATGAGTTCTTGCTGACAACTGGCCATGTTCCTGCTGAGCTCACATAATGCGGAGCGCAGTGTCTCCAAGCACAATGGCGCCTCTAAAAATGTCTGTGCAGACAAGGCCTTCGTGTCACCTCTGTGTACTGGGCAAGGGGCACAACTGAAACCAACATAATAATGTCAAACTGTGCTTGGCAAGTTCTGGGAGCCAAAATGTCCTTTTAAAGGGTTGGTCCACCAAAATTGGTATTTAATCCCACTGACGGGGTGGAAAATGTTCCAACAGCAGTAGTTTGTAAAATGAGGTCTGTACTCACTTCCCTGGTAGGTGGTGAGTGGAATCTTCGCTCTCCTGAAGAGCTAGCATTCTCCTCTGTTAGATGCCCCCTCTTGCTAGCTGCTGTGGTTCCAAACACTGATTCCTCCATCACTACAGGACACTGCTTTGGCCATTATGAAGGGTTCTACTCTCTACGCTGGATTTTGTATTTATTTTAACACTATGGAGAGAGCAACGTGAGAAGCGGAAACCCCTACAGATGGGTGGAAACACCCATATCTCCCAGCTGGACAGGATCGGGGTCAAATAGGACACCATGAACCCCACCTATAACTAAAGTATAACATCTAGCTAAACCAACCCTAAACCATAAAGAGCTTGTGAAAACTCATTTATCTATATAGCTGTAGTCCAAAACAGAATACATTGTGATCAGGGCCGGCTCTACCACTAGGCGAAGTAGGCGGCCGCCTAGGGCGCCCGGCTGCTGTTGATCCATCAGTGTCAGCAAAGAGAAGAAGTAAGATCCGCGGCTAGCTTCCTGTCTCACTCTGCCCTACTGACACCATCCTCTGCCCTACTGACACCATCCTCTGCCCTACTGACACCATCCTCTGCCCTACTGACACCATCCTCTGCCCTACTGACACCATCCTCTGCCCTACTGACACCGTCCTCTGCCCTACTGACACCGTCCTCTGCCCTACTGACACCGTCCTCTGCCCTACTGGCACCGTCCTCTGCCCTACTGGCACCGTCCTCTGCCCTACTGGCACCGTCCTCTGCCTTACTGACACCGTCCTCTGCCTTACTGACACCGTCCTCTGCCTTACTGGCACCGTCCTCTGCCTTACTGACACCGTCCTCTGCCTTACTGACACTGTCCTCTGCCTTACTGGCACCGTCCTCTGCCTTACTGACACTGTCCTCTGCCTTGCTGACACTGTCCTCTGCCTTGCTGACACTGTCCTCTGCCTTACTGACACTGTCCTCTGCCTTACTGACACTGTCCTCTGCCTTACTGACACTGTCCTCTGCCTTACTGGCACTGTCCTCTGCCTTACTGGCACTGTCCTCTGCCTTACTGACACTGTCCTCTGCCTTACTGACACTGTCCTCTGCCTTACTGACACTGTCCTCTGCCTTACTGACACTGTCCTCTGCCTTACTGACACTGTCCTCTGCCTTACTGACACCGTCCTCTGCCTTACTGACACTGTCCACTTCCCTACTGACACCATATTCATGCGCAGGACAAAGGGGGTGGAGTCGGGGGCGGAGCCAACAGGCGGCAAAATTAAGTTTCGCCTAGGGTGTCAAAAATCCTTGCACCAGCCCTGATTATGATCAGTTCCTGACCTTAACGTTCAAGTGTATTTATAGTAGTTATCCTTTTGAACCCCCCGCCCAAGCAAGTCTCCAACTTGCCTGTCCTTACTCCTCAGAGATCTTTGGCAGTTGCATAGCTGTCCTTGCCAAATCTCCCAAAGGAGCTCTTGTTGCGCACATACATTAAAAAATGCCCTTTTCATGTGGAGGTTGTCCACCATTGAGATGACTATTAGAAGTAGAAGGAGCCAATTGGCCGTTATGTAATATGTTGCATGTTCTCTCTTCTCTTCCTCAGATATGTTGTACTGGGTGGTTTCAAAAGCTACATTTTATTCAACCTTTTATGTTTAAAAAACGTAATTTCTAAAAAAGTATCACATTGTGCTCCTGTCAGTAAGGTCCGGTTCACACAGGGGTGACTTTCGATCCGACTTGAGTCATCTCAAGTCGTCCTAGGTCGCTTGACACAAGAAATCCCATCGAAGTGGATGGGCGCCGTCTTTATGTACGCTACTGAAGTCACGCCAACTTCAAGGCGACTTCAGAAGAGATTCCTGTACTTCTTGGAGGCGACTTCTATTGAATTCTATGGGCACAAGTCAGATAGAAGTCGCCTCCAAGTCGGATCCCCCATCTAAACAGAAGCGACTTCACAGTGAAAAGAATAGAATTTATTTAGGGCAACCCCCTCTCTCCCTTCTCTGATTGGCCACAGCAAAGTCGCCTGGCATGAAGTCGTGTTGTAAGTCGCGCTGCAAGTTGCCCAAAGTCGCACTGAAGTTGCTTTCAAATCGCCTAGCAAAGTTGCCCCACAAGTCGGATCGCCCCTGTGTGAACCGGCCCTAACTTTATACCAGTTTGGTCTCCTATTTAGACTCTGTTGACACCTATGCAGGTGTGACAGTGTGCATGGGTTTTTGCGCTTAAGGCAGCCCATTCATTGTATAAATGTGAACCTAGCCTTATAGAAGCTGATCAGAGATTTTTTTTCAAAAAAAAAAAAATCAGCTGTTTTTTCAGTTTAAAAAAGCAGTGTTCCCTACTCGTCTTCTCTCCAGCACTGTCCCATTCAGAAGCTTTGGTTCGGCTGCTGGGTCCGCTTTCTGTGAGCCAAGGCTTTTGTGGGCAAACTACCTAGGGTTGCATCACCTCCTTCCTCCTTCCCTTTTTTATGTTCATGCTTAGAATGTTTTAAGGTAAAAGAACCTTCAGCCTTTTCAACCACTTTAAGTGCATACATTGGTTGATCCTTAACCACTTCAATACTATGCACTTATAACACTTCCCTACCAGACCAATTTTCAGTTTTCAGTGCTGTTGCGCTTTGAATGACAATTGCGCAGTCTTGCGACGCTGCACCCAAACAGATTTTTTATCATTTTGTTCCCACAAATAGAGCTTTCTTTTGGTGGTATTTGATCACCCCTGCGGTTTTTATTTTTTGCGCTACAAATAAAAAAAGACCGAAAATTTTGAAAAAAAAAATTTCTCTATTTTTGTCACAAAACTTTGTAAATAAGTACATTTTCTCCATCACTGGTGGGCACTGATGAGGATACACTGACAGGCACTGATTGGCACTGATGAGGCGGCACTGATGAGGTGGCACTGATGATGAGGCACTTATATGCAGCAATGATGAGCACTGCTAGGCGGCACTGATAATCGGCACTGACGGGTACTGATAGGTGGCACTGATATGCAGCACTGACGGGCACTGATATGCAGCACTGACGGACACTGCTAAGCGGCACTGATTGGCACTCATAGACGGCACTGGGCACTGATAGGTGGCACTGATGGGCACTGATAGGTGGGCACTGGTAGGTGGCAAAGGTGGACACTGGTAGGTGGCAATGGTGGGCACTGATATGTGGCACTGGTATGCATTGATAGGCGCACTGGTGGGCACTGATAGGGGCACTGGTGGACATATATACTGATAGGGGCTCATTCCCTGGTGGTCTAGGGTGGCATCTGAAGGTGGCACTGAGTGCCATCCACATTGGGCACTATGCCTCTTACCTGGTGGTCTAGGGGGGTCTCCCTGGTGGTCCAGATCGGCTCCCTGGTGGTCCCTGGTCGGCTCCCTGGTGGTCCTGGGTGGGCACATCCCTGGTGCTCCCAGGGCAGGCTCCCTGGTGGTCTAGTGTGGCGATCCGAGGGGGGGCTGTGCTGATAAATCATCAGCACAAACCCCCCCTGTCAGGAGAGCAGCCGATCGGCTTTCCACTCCTCAGGTCTGCAGACCCGAGTACAGGAAAGCCGATAAACGGCTTTCCTGTGTTACACTGTGACCTGATCACATGGTAAAGTGCTTCAGATCGAAGCGCTTTACCAAGATCGGTAATGCAGGGGGTCAGGCTGACCCCCCACACCACCGATCGCCGTGATGCGCACCCCGTTATCCTGAGGATGTCATATGACGTCCAGTCAGGATAATTGAACCACTTCCCGGCTGTCATTCTGCATACGGTGGTCGGGAAGTGGTTAAAGCAATGACATGACCTTACTACTGCTTTAAAGAATTGCCTCAAGTGCAGTGATTTGCAAATGTTTTTGCGTTCTGCTTGTCTCAGGACTCGAAAGCAAGTTAAGCGCAAGAAAAATGTAATAAAGAAAAATGAAAACCGAGGGGAAGGGAATCTTGGAATCTGCAGTGCAAAGAAGAGAGAACTCTGTGGAACGTGCAGGGTCCATACCATGGCCTGCATTTTATGAACGGCTTGTAAAATGCAGACTGCCGCTTGGAGTAATGCTGTGGTGTCCAGTGCATAGTAGCATCCGATCTCCCCAATTTTAAATAGGGTCCATAGTTATTTAGGGCACTTTTGCTAGGGACAGAAGTCACTACTAAGCATAACCCACCGTGACTCTCTAATGCCCTCATATCCAATCTGCAGCCCTTGGACCTTAGCAATTTGTAGTGGAAACCTTTATTGGGGTAATAGTGAATATTGTCTATCAGCCAGAGGTCTGGGGAGCACAGGCACCACATCGCAAAAATAAAAAGACATTTGTAAGAAAATGCAAAGGGATTTTTAAGGTGCCAGACAGATACAGTGTACTAATATCACATTTTAAAATCCCATATCCATTTTATTAAGTATATTTCAACATTTTAATATCCTCGTTGGTTTCTGCTCAACATGTTTCACCATGGAATGGCTTCTTCAGGAGACTTTTTGAATTTGTATACACAATATGACTATGAATAGAAAAAAAATAACATAAATGTTACACAAGACTATGCAACCATATAGAACTGCATTAGCATACAATAAATGCATAGATAACAGACTAACAATCAATGAATCATTGTAGTATTGATCTCTACTAGCCTCATTTAACAACTTCCCAGTTTCATATTGTCTTCTGCAGCATACTGTATTTCCGGACAAAAATGTATCCTGTCCACACTCTCTGACCCTCATTTTCTCTATTATGTTTACACTTTCTGAGAGTCCTCAAGCATTACATATATTGAACATTGTGTGGCCCTTGGTGATGTCAGGGGCCGCATTTGAGGCCCCTGCTTAACTCATAAATTGAAACCACTGCTCTACAGTCTCGGCCGTGTGACTGGTGCTTGGTGAGTCAATAGACCAACATAGAACAAATACAATGGCACCATCCATGTGTAGAGGATGAGCTGAGTTTAGCCCCATTTCTTGCTGCACCTGCTGTAGTATATTCTTTGCTTATTTTTAATTTTCACTACAAGACAAAAGGCTTATCTCTTATATCCTCCCTTAAGAGGATTTGCATTGACTTGAATTAAGAATGCAGATAGTTTTCCATTTACATAAAGATTTGGCGATTCCATCCTCTATTTATGTAATCCAATTTAATGTGTGCTTTAATAATAACCTTGTTGAATAATTTAATCCAATAGGGATTTGGAAAGTGGTGCGCAGTGAACATGTACCCCGCACGTGTCATTATTAGGACAAAACCTCAACGCTTTTCGCATCCCCTCTCTTGAAGTAACCAAGGAACTAGGGCAGCAATCTTCAGCCAGTGTGTTGAAACACGTCCGTGTGTTGCCACGCCAAGGGATGTTTTGTAATATTGCTGGTATTTAATTGTAGTAATTCTAGGAATAATTTTGAAAGTTCTACTCCAGACACTGGCAAATCTGTATATAAATAGAAACCTATAAAAAGACCACATTTTCCCTTTAGGCTGATGCTGAATACGCTTCGCAGCAGGGGTTTGGTGTCGGGCTGAATTTTTGCATGCATGCGGCCCTGAAACAAAGCCAAAGACGCACAGGACACCTGTGTGAGCCGCTCCGGAGCCGCCATGGAGATGTGTGAACCAGCTTCATAGAGAGCCGCTCACAATCTCCTGTCATGTGAATCGGATGCGGAGAAACCCTCATCCAATGCGCACTAATGTGAACCCAGCCTAAAAGTGCAATCCAATACACATTTCAGGTGCAACAATAGGCAAGCTAGAAAAAAAAAATTGCATACACTATATCAGGGGTGGCGAACAAGTTAGACACAAAGAGCCAAAATTTTAAACTGTGAGAGTCAGAGAGCCACACCACGCAGTGAGCTGCCAAAACAGACAAACACTCACACAGAAGCGGCGCGAATCGGTGTGAAGCGGCGCGAAGCGGCGCTCGAGGCGATCTCAAGGCGGCTTGCGAGGAGACTTCTATCATAGAAGTCAATGCAAGCTGCCTGAGATCGCCCTGAGAGAAACCTGAAACTTGGCAAAGAGCCACAGTATATACAAAATATAATAAGAGGCAAAGAGCCGCATTCATTATGGCCGGGAGCCGCATGCGGCTCGAGAGCCGCGTGTTCGCCACCCCTGCACTATATTGTCAAAAGTATTGTGAAACCTGCCTTTACACGCATGTGAACTTTAATGGCGTCCCAGTCTAAGTCCATAGGTTCCAGCTGAATAGGGATGGAGGCACTTGGTTATGTATACTTTGTGCCTCCATATAAAGTCTCAAAACTTCCCCTCTCAAATAACAGAAAAATCCATAGGGTTCAATATTGAGTTGGCCCACCCTTTGCAGCTATAACAGCTTCAACTCTTCTGGGAAGGCCGTCCACAAGGTTTAGGAGTGTCTATGGGAATGTTTGACCATTCTTCCAGAAGCCCATTTGTGAGGTCAGGCCAAGGCCTGGCTTGCAGTCTTGGCTCTAATTCATCC
Source organism: Glandirana rugosa (assembly GCA_018402905.1). Classification (NCBI taxonomy): domain Eukaryota; kingdom Metazoa; phylum Chordata; class Amphibia; order Anura; family Ranidae; genus Glandirana; species Glandirana rugosa. The sequence continues at coordinate 903,287 of BLSH010160854.1, read as the reverse complement.
CAAAGGTGTTCTATCAGATTGAAGTCAGGTTCTGTGCAGGCCAGTGAAGTTCCTCCACCCCAAACTCACTCATCCATGTCTTTATGGACCTTGCTTTGTGCATTAATCCAAAACATTTGGTGGAGGGGGGATTACGGTGTGCGGTTGTTTTGCAGGGGTTGGGCTTGGTTCCAGTGAAGGGAACTCTTAAGACGTTGGCATACCAAGACATTTTGGGCAATTTCATGCTCCCAACTTTGTGGAAACAGTTTGGGGATGGCCCCTTTATGTTCCAACATGTGCATAAAGCACGGTCCTTAAAGACATGGATGAGCGAGTTTGGGATAGAGGAACTTGACCTTAGGGATGAATTAGAGCAGAGACTGCAAGCCAGGCCTTCTTGTCGAACATCAGTGCCTGACCTCGCAAATCAGCTTCAGGAAGAATGGTCAAACATTCCCATAGACACACTCCTAAACCTTGTGCACAGCCTTCCCAGAAGAGTTGAAGTTGCAGAGGATGGGCCAACTCAATATTGAACCCTACGGACGAAGACTGGGATGCCATTAAAGTTCATGTGTGTGTGTGTAAAGGTAGGTGTCCTAATAGTTTTGACAATATAGTGTATATGATTCATTTGGTCAATGGCATTAATACAACAGGGTTTGTTTTTCTGCTTTCCCCATGTAACCTAGTACTATTGCCTGTTGATTCTGCTATTACATCTGTTATTTGACCTTTTCCTGAATGGGCCAAGCTGTCCGACAAAATGGGAGTTACAGTCACAGGAAATCTCTATATCAGTTGCTAAATGGTCAGAGCAGCTGTCAATCAACACGCAGGTACATGGCTTGCAACAGATTGGATGCCGGTAAGGGTGCCCACCATCCTACAGTGTTGTAAGTTGGTGGACGAATACCATGTTTCCTCCTCCCACTTTCAAGCCAAATTCTCCCACCGGACCTTGAATGCCACACACCAATGATGTCCCTGAAATCCACCTGTATTGCACAGATGACCACAGCAGCAATCACAAAAACAGCTGCCCCCACTTACACATTTCACTGAATAGTCTTTGGGGACTGCTGTTGTGGTCATCTGTGCAGTAAAGGTGATTTATTTACTATAGATTTCTTTTTCATTGTCCGTTTTATTTTTTTAGTCTTTTGGAGTGGGGGGGTGTTAAGGATGCGGGCACAACCGTGACACACCAGTTAGTTACCTTGTCCTACAACTGTACTTTCAATTGTTTTTACATCTTTACTATTATATTTGTATCATACTTCATTATATGTTTCGAACAGAGTGCTTTGCCCTGTCCTGGGTGTGGCCGGTCTTTTGGGCCGGGTGGGGCGCCCTTTGTGCTTTGGGGCGTCGTGGCCGTCCACTTTCGGTCCCTGTGTGGGCTTCGTGGATTTGAAGGCAGCATTAATTCCTTTAATTAACCTTTATAAGCTTCATATGCAGCAAAGCTTTTTTCAACAGACACAAAAGGTTGGTCAGTTTGCAAGACCTAGATAGTATGCATAATGTTATGATTGTCTTTGATTCAATATATGACTTTAATGGATGTCTTTTTCTAATCTATAAATTTTGACTATATAAGCCATTTACACCTGAAGAAGAGTACTACAATATTCACTCGAAACACGTTGGGTACACTCCTTTTTTTTTTTTTTTTTTTTTTTTATAACATCAT
>BLSH010160854.1:866409-890837 GCA_018402905.1 Glandirana rugosa | reverse complement strand
TATATATATATATATATATATATATATATATATATATATATATATATATATATATATATATATATATATATAATACTATTTATTTATTTTTGTATCTCAGATCTGGAGGGTGACTGGGAATACCGAAATTCATAGTCTTAGCCTGTGCTGCATACAGTTAGGGCCGGTTTCTTCCAGGTTCGACTTGAGCGACCTGCCTTCTGTGTGCTGAACACAGGGGCTTTCTCGTTTGGCGTTGCTGTCACGTGCCACTGTCACCTGCCACCCAGATGTAGCTTGCCACTACTAACACTACTTCTGGCAGCCTCTCCCACTTACGCCATCTCTCACCACCCGCCCACATGTGGAACTATCTCCCTGCTTGTCTGTGGCTGCATCTTTGTCGAGAGCAGCCTTCACAGCCCTGCTTTAGGGGCAGTACAGCGTTGATGCGAGGCAGGAAGTGAGAAATGATGTCATCTCTCTGCTGCCCGTTGCACCACTGACAGATTGGCAGAGGCTGCAGCGAGTGCCATGCGGAGACAGGGGGAGGAGGTCTGACCAATATCGGTTAGTTTCTGAACAATTATTTGAAAAATGGGAATATAATAATCGACCACTCCAATAATTGTTCAACCCCTTGTTTTGGCCCTTAAGGCACCTTTTAAAAACAAATATACACTTTGACTATAATTTTATTCCTGTGGCACAAGAACAAAAAAGTGAGAACAGGATCCATCATGGCAGAAAGACCCAGGCAGCAATGAAACATCACTGAGGTTCTTACCTTTCCTCAGTCTGTCCAATTGGGAATAAGTTCTGTCCATCATGCAGAGAACAGCTTGTATTTTTTTCAGTGAGTACAAGGAGTTCTCTGGACAAGGCAGAAATTGTGACGTTATCCTCCCCTCAAAGATCTTTAAGATGATCTCTGATTGGTGGGAATGCCGAGCGTGTGACTCCCTGTGTCAGTATACAGATGGCAAGTTGCTGGCGTAGCACCCAGGAGAGACCAGCGCTGACTACTACAGTGAATTTCTGCACCACAGTGCCCCCCCCCCAGCTGGGCACAGACCACTTGAATTCCCCATTCATGCTAACTATGTGGATGGAGGAAACTCCACCACCATTGTATTCTGACAACCCTAGTACCTGAAGCTGCCTGCTCAGTGGCAGTGTCTGTATGTGATGGGATCTGTCGCTGTTCCGCTTATAGTTTTCCACCTGGCTCAGTTGATTTTTTAAAATTACATTTTGTGAAGCCAAGCGATGCTTGCACGGCCATGACTCAAATTTTTGCCAATCCGGCAAGAGTTGGCCAAGATTCGAGCTGTCTCTGGAGGCCTATAGACCATTTCTTGGTGTCTACATGCGTTTTAACTGCTTTGTATTTACTAAACCTACACTGGCTTCTAGTTTTTACGAACTGGCTCGCCAATTCTTCTGCAGTTTTGTTCACGCTCATCATGATGCTAATAACTAGATGTTGCTGTTTTGTTTATAAAAAGACTGATTAATTAAACATTCTGGTATTGTAGCTGACCCTTGCCATAACAGCTGTGGAGGGTGGAGTGAAGTTTTGAAAACGCAAATCCCCCAACTTTCCTTTTTATAAGGTCTTTTTTTTATAAAACGACAAAACATTACGTTAAATTCAAAAGTCTTAACAAGGATTACGGATGTTTATTTTAACCATGTGACTGCAATTTTCAAACTAAGCTAAGCATCATTTTTTACCCTCGGAGCAAATTGGATCACGTTTTTTTTATTTTATTTTATTTATTTTTTGATCAACTGTGGGTATAGAATTGCATATATGGAGTCTTTCTATTTTTTTCCTATTGGTTGTATGAGATGGACTTGACTTGTCTTATTTTTTTTTTTTTTTTACCTGACTAACAATATAACTATGTAGCAACAGTCACTTTTTTTTTAAAATGAGTACTTATTCTGGTGTGTAAATTATGCAAATTGAGCCTGATGATTACACCATAATGTTTAGTCTCTAATCCCATATGAGGGCCTGCTCACACCATTTGCTTTGTCCTAAATGCAAGATAAAGCAATTTGCCTTGTTTACTACAAATTCAGCAGTACACATCACTGCATCGCAGTGGTGTAGCTGGAAAAAAAAAGGTGCTGCATGCAGCACAGCGCAGTGGGAATAGAGCTGAATGAAAGGCCAGTGTTCCTCCCAGCAGGGCTGGTGGTGTGAATGAGCCCTAAATACAACATTTTAGGCTCAGTTCACAAAGCTTTAACACAAGAAGAATCCTTATTAGCCATGTGACTGTTATTTCAAAATCTCATTGGACTTGGCTGATCATAAAGCCGGCTATAGTCTTTTTGAATCTTGGCCAGTTCAGCAGGGACCAGGCTGATGGTATCCAAGTTCATTGATTGGGTACTACCAGCATGTCAGTTTTTACTGCACAGTGTGCTGGTATGCAAATGCATAATGTGCTAGTATGCATTGCATACTAGCACATTATGAAAGGCTTCCCTTGAAATGCAGCCTTCCAGAGGTGCCCTGTCACCGCTGCAGAGGATTCCATCTTCATCCAGTCTTCCTTTCGAGTTTGCAAGCTGCGGCCGCTTGAATGGCTGAGCCACGATGATGGGTATGCCGTTCTTCCAGAGCATATGTGTTGGTGACGTCACTGGCTGATGCTCACTGGAATATTCTTGTAACCTACAGGTAAGCTTTATTGCAAGCTTACTGGTAGGTAAAAATAGAGAGTTTTTAGTACCACTTTAACCACTTGCCGACCGCCTGCCGTAGCATGACAGCGGCAAGTTGGCTCGTTATCACGAAACGCCGTCACAGGACGGCGGCCGTGATAACTAGTATTGTGAGCGCACGCGCGCCGCCGGAGGCACGCTCGCACGCTCACTGTTTTGGGGGGGGGGGGTAGGGCAGACTCTATTGCTGCCGGCTACCCACAATGGCTCCCTCGCAGTGAGAGAACGGAGGTCCGTGTAAGTAAACACGGATCTCGGTTCTCATAGAGGGGGTAGGGCTGTGATCATAGGCTTACTGTATATGGAATTCGTGATCACCCCTTTCCCCCAGGCAGGCCAGCCCACATACAGTTAGAACACGCCTAGGGAACACTGTTAACTCTTAGAGCGCCCCCTGCAGTTTAACCCCTTCACTGCCAATAGCATTTACACAGTAATCAGTGCATTTTTATAGCACTGATCACTGTATAAATGCCAATGGTCCCAAAAACGTGTCAAAATGGTCCGACATGTCCGCTGCAATATCGCAGTACCGCTAAAAATCGGAGATCGCCACCATTACTAGTAAAAAAAATAAAAATAAAAACCCCAGAAATGAATTCTCATCATTTGTAAACGCGGCAACTTTTGCGCAAACCAATCAATAAACATCGATTGCAATTTTTTTTTACCAAAAATATGAGGAAGAATATAAATCGGCCAAAACTGATGAAAAAAAATGTTTTTTTCGATTTTTGATTTGTATTTTTATTTTGGCAAAAAGTAAGAAAAATTGTTTTTTTTTGCAAAATTGTCGCTCTTTTTTTTGTTTATAGCGGCGATCAGAAATGACGCAGAGGGGATCAAATGCCACCAAAAGAAAGGACGCAAATATCGTTTGGGTACAGCGTCACACAACCGCGCAATTGTCAGTTAAAGCGACGCAGTGCCGAATCGCAAAAAGGGCTCTGGTCCTAAAGTGGGAAATCCTTCCGGGGCTGAAGTGGTTAAAGAGGAGGTCCAGCCTCCTTCAGAGAAAAATTAAGTCAGCAGCTACAAATACTGTAGCTGCTGACTTTTAATATTAGGACACTTACCTGTCCAGGGGTCCCGCCATGTCAGCTCCCCAGCTGATTTTTCCATCGGCTCTCAGGTGCTGCTGCCACCATTGCTTCTAAGGGAAACCGGCAGTGAAGCCTTGTGGCTTCACAGCCGATACCCTACTGCACATGAGCGAAGTGTGCTGCGCTTTCTGAGTGGCCCGGCAGCGGGGGAAGGAGGAGGGGGCGGCAAGATCATCCTGAGGTGGCAGCTGGTACCTGTCAAAAACAGGAGCTCCCCCCCCCCCCCAAAAAAAAATGACATGCCAAATGTGGCATGTAAGGGGGCGAGGAGTGCTTAAAGCGGAAGTTCCATTTTTGGGTGGATCTCCGTTTAAGTTACTTTTTGGAAAATAAAGTTCTTATTTGGGTGTGTTAGCCTTGTGAGTTGAGCCTTTTTATATCATACTGCATTGTTTTAGATGCACCAAAGAAATCAAAATCGCATCAGTACCAACATTGAATTGACAATAGTTTTAAAAACTTTTTTTGTGTTCATTGAGTCAAAAAAGTGAACATGGATTGATCTGGAAAAACATAAGTGTAAGCTACAGCAAGTTTTGAATATTTGATAAAAATCAGCCTCACGTGTAGATGAAAGGACCAATCCACTAATAATAATGTATCTGTTTTTATGGTTTTGGTTTATGATATTAGACTTGATTGTGGACATCATCTGAATTCCTGTATCAAATTCTCTGTGCTTGAGTTTCACATTTGACCTCTTGCTACGGCCATTACGAGGTGATCTTGACCTCTTGAATCTTAATTTTGTTTTACTTTGTAAATGCCCATTCACACAGGAGCGACTTGCTCTCTGACTTGTGTTGCCCCAAGTCGCTTGAATTTTGAAATCCCATTGAAATGACTGTGAGCCGTCTTAATGTACACTACTGAAGTCCGAGTGACTTCAGAAAAGGTTCCTGTACTACTTCTAGGCGACTTCTATCCGACTTGTGCCCATAGAATTCAATAGAAGTCGCCTCCGAGTCGGATCCCCCATATCAATGGAAGCGACTTTCACAGTGAAAAGAAAAGAATTTATTTAGGGCAACCCCCTCCCTCCCTTCTCTAATTGGCACAGCAAAGTGGCCTGGCATGAAGTCGTGTTGTAAGTCGCCTCAAGTCGCGCTATAAGTTGCCCAAAGTCGCGCTGAATTTGCTTTAAAATCGCCTAGCAAAGTCACCCCCACAAGTCGGATGTGAGCCGCCCCTTAAAAGAAAAGAATTTATCCGGGGCAACCCCCTCCCTGCCTTCTCTGATTGATTGGCCACAGGCAAAGTCGCCTGGCATAGTTAAGTTTGAAGTTGCGTGGCAAAGTGGTGCCTGAAGTCGGATCGCCCTGTGAGAATGCAGCCTAAAGAGTGCAGTAGAAGTAGTGAACCTCCATGCTGAAGCAGGGTAAACCACAAAGGTGGATACAGCCCACCTACTGTATTTCCAACTAACGGAGATATCCAGTTGCTTGGACTTTCCCTTTAAGCTTTTAGAGCTTTGATATTTTTTTTTTTAAACTCCACGTTGGAGCTGGAAGCGCTCTTTACATGAAGGAGTCCCTTTCTCGCGTTGAATAAAAACATAATCTCAAAGTTTTTCCGCATTCTTTTCCGCTTTTGGACCTTTTCTTCTCATTTTGACACCATTGATCAAGCCCCCCTACTGTCTCCATTCAGCCAGAAGTTCCGCTTCAGGGTGTGTGACCCCAAATGGCTTTTGTTGAGGCGTGAAATCTCCCAAGTGATCCCTTCTATAGGGTGTAGCCACAAAGCCTTGTGTAGGGAAGGCTTGTGAGTTGGGGGCAACAGTATAACAGAATCAATGATCAAATCCAGGTATTTAAGGATGCAGCAGTGTTTTGATTGCGTTTTACACCTTTCTTCATACAGAACGCTGTTCATTAGTTCTCCGCAGAATTGTCGTTTATTGTGTCTTTTAATTAGTTTTTCTGTTTCACAGATTAGCAAATTCAATCACTCGTTTTGTTCCTTTAGTTAAACCAATTATCATGGGTAGCCCCATCCTTCTACAGGAACGCTTCTGATGCGTCTGACATGGGATTTGATCTGCCAACAACTTGGGTTTTATACGCCGACGTTTAAGAATAAATTATACGTCACCTTGTCTTTACTGCGCTTCATTAAGCTTGCTCTAAAGTGTTGGCTTGCTGCATTCAAGGACTGTTGTCTAAACAGAATCCTTTCTTTACAGCCGAGGAGCTCTTCATGCAACCTATGTCTTGTGATCTTAAAGTGAACTTGTCAAGATGGAAGTACGCGAGTCTCCATTGCCAACGTGATTTTAAAAGTGCAGACTTTGGCATCGGCCACGCTAATCCTGGCTTTATTGCCCAGCGAGTCTATGGCCCAGAACAAACCTGAAGCACCGCGGGCAGATTTTGGGTGTTTGCTTGATCTATGTCAATGACTCATTAGATCAGGGGTGTCAAACTCCATTTCATCATGGGCCGCATCAGTATTGTTTGCCCTCAAAGGGCAAGTTGTATCTGTAAGACTAGATGTTCAGAGCACCCCCCTCCTTACATCAGGTGTCAAAAGCCCCCTCAACATCAGAAGTCAAGAGTCCCCCATACTCCCTTTTATATTACAGTGCACTGCCGTTACCTTGTGCTGCTGCCAGGAGGAAACTGGAGGTGCAGCTGGGAAGTAGAAAGTGCAGGGTCTGGAGGAGGACCTGAGTCGGCTACCAGAGTCTGCTGCGTGCTGAAACCAGGGCAGGCAAAGACAAGGGGGTGGTGCTATGGCACAGAGGTGCAGAATCTGATGGAAGAGTTCTGTTTTCCTCTCTGCTGTCAACTGCTGAGACAAGGTGGGGGAGGAGATGAGGGAGGTGCTGCAGGAGGGTGCGAGGGCCACGTGAAATGGCCTGGCAGCCCGATTCTGTCTGCGGGCCTTGTGTTTGATACATGTGCATTAGATAAGGCAGCATGACAGCCCTGGAGTCTGTGCTTTAAAAATGCAACGTTTGCCTCCTGATGGTTCGTTTTATAATGGCACAGATACAGACAACAAATTATTCTGGGTGTCTGGCTTACAGGTCAGCTAATCTGCAAATTATTCGAGTTTTCAAGAGCAAATTGTAGTTTTATAGAGTTATTATTGACATTTTCTTCTGTTAGCACAGTTATACTTGAAATCCTCTCCACAGCCCCCCTCCATTCCCTTCCCAACCAGCAAGCCCCCAAAGTCTTCCATTCAACTGCACCCATTCCTTCCAGATGTTTATTGTAGAGCTGCCCAGCCACTGCCACAAGAGTCTCCTGGTCATCTTTCTTTCTTATGTGCAGAACAATCTCCATCAATTCCTATGGAGCAGTTCTCTATCCCATTGGTGGATTTCTGTTTCATACTTGGGAATGGTGATTCTTCTGCACATGTTCAGTCCAACCGGGAGACTTTTGTAGCAGTGGCTGCGCAGCTCCCACTTGGCTGCACACTGGTGTTCAGGCAGGAAAAGATACAGGTGAATAGGTATAGGTACAAGACTTGGGGGTTGGGGGGACTTGCAAATGGATGATCATCAGGGGTCATTTTAAGGCAGTGGTTCTCAACTGAGGTCCTCGGGACCCACTAACAGGCCAGATTTTAAGTATTACCTTGGGGAGATGCAGACTAGAATACTGTAATCACTAATCAGCAAATGATATCACCTGTGATGTATTTCAGTTATCCTGCAAACCTGGCCTGTTAGTGGGTCCCGAGGACCGGAGTTTAGAACCACTGTTTTAAGGTATTGGTTCTCAACTCCTGTCCTCGGGACCCACTAACCGGCCAGGTTTGCAGGATAACTGAAATGCATCACAGGTGATATCATTTGCCGCTCAGTGATTGCAGTATTCTAGTCTGCATCTCCCCAAGGTAATACTTAAAATCTGGCCTGTTGGTGGGTCCTGAGGACCGGAGTTGAGAACCACTGCTTTAAGGATTCCTAACTAAAACTTTAGTAAATCTAGTCTGGGAAACTGCTCTGGTTGTACAGTTTTTATAGTTAATTTTTATATATTAATTTGTAACATGTCAATGTCTGTTGCCATCTCCTTTCCCTTTCAGACACGTGTTTGCTACAGACGCTAGTAAGCAAGCACCTAGAGTAGTTGGTCAAAGCATGTTGCCCTCTAGGTAGAATATACGTTTTGTTTGTGCAATTTTTTTTCTTTCATCTTTTTATTTGATAAGTACTTTTGAACAGTTCTGGGTGAATTTCACCCTTACAAGTGTCTATGGTAAGTACATTGTGGCCTGGAGAGGCCAAGGCCACTCAATGTAAGACCTCTTGGGCTGCCCCCAAGCAACAGCCCTATTTTTCTTTCAGATGGTTGCCATAAATCATCCCCTCCGGCAGTTACTTTATTCTATATGTTCTGTAGAAAGCGACTCAGGCCTGTATGTTTTGCGTGCTTAAGACGGTGATTTGGGAGGGGAAGCTCTCACGCAGGGCAACAGTTCAGCTTTTTATCTGCTGGGACATTATTAGCAGTTCCCACATCCATCCAACAGTGAGTAAGAAACTCCCCACTGGGATAAATAAGGATTGAAGGAGATGGCCTCTGCGGGTGAGCTAGCGGAGTAGAACTTCTGGTAAGAGCATAGAATATAGAATAGGAAATATGCACAAGTGCTCAGAATTTTGGTGCACAATATATAACCTCCTTAGAGGCTTCATTTGCATCTAGATACATTGCATTCCCAACGCTTCCTCATCTAATGCAGTCTTTGTCAACCTTTTGAACTCTAGAGAAACCCCTAAAATTTTCAGGTCTCAAGAAAACCTTATTAACCCAATTAGGGTCAATGGCAAAAATGCCTCTTACATTGGTGGTCAGTAGGAGGAATGCAACCCTTACAGACCACTAAAAAGATAATTGTTGTCATGCTGCTGGCGTTGCCATGTTGTGTTGGTCCTGGAACTGTGCAGGGACCATTATTTTGATGTCAGCCTTCCACCACTCAAAGAACCCCAAGCAACTTCTGGAGGAACCCTAAGATTCCTCAGAACCCTTGTTGAAAATGGCTGATCTAATGACTGGAATTTTACTTTAAAGTAAACCGGCCCCAGGGACAAACTCGGGCAACTAGAATTGAACATGTGATAAATATGTACATAAAATGCAATGAAGACCTCATGGCAAATTTTATTTTATTTATTACAGGTATTTAAATAGCGTCAATTTACGCAGTGCTTTACATATATATTGTACATTCACATCAGTCCTTGTCCTCAAGGAGCTTACAATCTAAGGCAGGGTTTCCCAATCAGGGTTCCTCCAGAAGTTGCAAGGGGTTCCTCGAGCAATGGTCAATTTCTGCCTCTCAGATAAATTCCCAATGACATCATTGATCTTTTTAGCTATGTGTAAGGGGGTAATAATTCCCAATGACCACAAGTGTAAGGAGCGTTCTTCCCATTGACCATCACACTAATGCAGGGGTAAGCAACCCGGGGCCCTCCAGCTGTTGCAAAACTACAAGTCCCATCATGCACCTGGGAGTAATTGTAACTGCCAGCCTTGCAATGCCTCATGGGAAATGTAGTTACCCAACAGCTGGAGGGCTACTGGTTGCCTACCCCTGCACTAATGTATCATGAGTTGTAGATTATTAATTTTTAGCAGGGGTTCCCCGAGACCGGAGAATTATTTCAAGGGTTCCTCTGTGTTGAAAAGGTTGAGAAAGGCTGATCTAAGGTAGCTACCTCACATTCAAACACACACACATATAGTAGGGCCAATTTAGACTGGAGCCAGTTAACCTACCAGCATGTCTTTTGGAGAGTGGGAGGATACTGGAGTACCCGGAGGAAACCCATGCAGGCATGGGGAGAACATGCTAACTCCAGGCAGGTAATGCCGTGGTTTTCAAACCCCAGTGCTGCTAGAAGTGCTAACCAGCCACATAGACAGTTGAAGTTATGTGCAGATGTCAAATGTTTCCATGCAAGTGGAGTGCAACTCTTCCTGCCTCCCTATTGGTCCTTAAGGCCTAGAACACATGGGCCAAATGTCGGATGGCCGTGGCCGGTTCAATAGAAGCTGGCCGGCATTCAGCCCATGTGTACTGCAGTTGGGCCGGCTTCCTTCGAAGGGGAATGACCGAAACAGGTCTGCCGATCGGCTCCCTCACCCCCCGTCAGAACACAATAGCACAGCAGGGCAGATCACTGCACTAACATTGCGTAGTTTGTACAGCGGCTCCTTCTGAGCTGTCAGATTTTATTATGTTCAGCCCTGCATAAGCATTGATTAGTTGTCAGTTTCAGAAGAAGATTTTGCTTTATAAATGCTAATATTTAATAATGTACATTCTAATGGTCATTTTGATGTTCATGAAGCGGGTTCATTTTGCAGAGCCGTATATGAAAGTTTGGATGTGCCTTGATTGTGAAAACAGGCTGTTGGTCTGGTATTACTGAGCGTGTTTTTTTACAAATCTCCCCGTGTCCTATGTGTGACCGGATTCTCGCTGCTGCCTTTAGATAATAACATTATTTTTGGCATGCACATGAAACGGTTTTATCCTAGCTGGAAGTGGCTCTCGATCACATTTAGAAATATTGCTTTCTCCACCTTTTTTGTTTGCTCCCAGCTTGGAATCTAAACATCAGTAGGGGTCCCGGGGAGCTGTGACCATTGTTTTATTCTGCGCATCGCAGGAGCCGATGTGAGAACATCGGAGTTCCAATCCTGTGCCTTAGAACCTGCTTGTAGGCGTAATTCAGATATTGTGATGAAGAAAGATGGTGATGTGCAAAATGGAGAGTCTTCTATAGCAACTGATCCGAATCTATGACATTGCCTCCCTCTAATATGCAGACCTTAAATAAATCTGTGTTCAGTGGTATTATCAAGTCAGCCTTTTCCTTGCCATTGGTTAAAAAAAACCCTGTTTCTAGATTCCCAGCATATGCAGCCTCAATCACTTTGCACACCACGAGCATCGTGGGCATTTCAGTTAGAGGTTGCAGAATTTGTTTTAAAGCAGACCGGGCATCACTGGTATTCTTCACACCGGTATACTTAAGGCCCGTACACACGGTACAATTATCGGCCTAAAATTTTCATCCAATAATCCAACCGTTAGTACTCTCCATTCAACAGCTGACTTTCATTTATCATCCAACAAACGTTGTATGAGCAAACTAGAAAACTTTTGTCTACCGACAAGGCCAGGTCTGATCTTCGGCTCGTCTGTAGTTGGACAAACAAGCTGTAACACGCATGTTCGGAACCCAGGAACGAGCCGGAAGTGTTTGGTCGTGTAAACGCGAAATTAGCAGAACGGGCCCAAAGGGTGACGCACGAAAAGTGAACTTCCTCTTTATACGCTCGTAGCGTGTCACTACGTTCACCTTTGTCGAACGATAACTTTACTAAGGTCAGTACACTAGACAAAATCATGGACAGCCAATTTTGGGAAAAGTTGAACGTGCGGTCGTACGACAATTGCAGCATGTGTATGAGGCTTGAGTGTTACTACACCCACAACAGTTGGGCCGGTTCACACCATAGAATCGCAGTCTGGATGCGTTCCAGAAGCTTTTCTGCATGCACGTTTTTGATGCAGTCCAGTGCATTTTTTCCCCCTCCTTTTTTCTTAGACATAAATAAGGACATGTGTATTCAAGTGTGTTTTTTTTGTGCATTTAGGTGCATTCCAGTGCGTTTTTGATGCTTTTTACAGAGTTCCAGTACAATCCACTGCAGGAAAATGCAACATGATCCTTTTTTTTCTGGACCTGGAACACCCTGGAACTGCAAGCACTGCTGTGAGCTATGCCATTTAAAAACCATATAACCTACTTTCCATGCATTTTTGATGCAGAAAAAAAACGCACTGCACTGCATGTGGTGTAAACTGGCCCTAAAATCAATCTGTATATGCAGTAAAGCACGCTTGTTATACTCACTGTGGAACCTAAGGGGCTAATCCTCCACATTGTGTAAAGAGGCTGTTTGATCCTGTATGCACAGATCCTCCCCTTCTTGCATTGTCCCCAAAACATATTCGGATAAGAGAGTTAGTGGAGTCAGGCTGCACATGCTCAGTTTGGTGTGTATTGCTAGATAGTTTTTTTTTTTTTTTTTTTTCCTTGGGAGAGTGCATGTGCTCAACACAGGGCCAATCAGCACTGTCCAGACAGAGGGTCAGGGGTTCTGCATCCTAATGGGACAGCTCAGTGCAGTATGAAAACTCCTCCTACAAGCTTTAGCCACACACTGATAGAAGTCACATGACTGCTATATACTGATGAGAAAAGGTATTTAGCAGTTAATATTTACTAAAATAATTCCATTTCCGTGTACTGTGGGGGACCAGATATAGTGACTGCAGGGTCTTGGGTTTAGTAACACTTAACCTCTTAACCACTCACTGGACCAAAGACGTCCTTGTCTTTTAGGACTGATATCTGAATGATGCCGGCACCTACAGGCATCATTCAGAGATCATTTTAATCCGCCGGCGATTCTCTGCACCATAAGAATGATCATAGTGGCAGTTCAGGCACTTGATTGTTCTTATCGGCAACGGGAGTGGATGCCCCCCCCCCTCGCTCCCATTGCCCTCCGGTGCTTCTACCGGGCCGCTGATGGAGAACAGATCCATCACCGGCGCAAGTTGCGCATAGAGATGACTGATGACCAGATGGTCACCAGTCATCTCTATGAGCCTCGGAGGTCTGGGCGCGACGTATTGACGTCACGTCAGGGTCACGTGATGTAAACAATGCCCGTGAACTCGGCTGAAAAGACCGAGATCACTGGGTTTTTTCTTTTTCTGATCTCAGTCTTTCCAGCCTAGAGGAGAGATGTGGGGCCATATTTCTCCATAAAGAGGACCTGTCACGCAATATTCCTATTACAGGGGATGTTTACATTCCTTGTAATAGGAATAAAATCACGCAAGGGAACATGTCGGCTCCCTCTTCAGGGACCGGGCGGCCCTGTCGGAGCTTCGTTCTGAGGTAAGCATTTCATAATGAGCTAGTATGCGGCACAAACTAGCTCATTATGCCTTCCCCTTACAGGTTTTTTTTTTTTTTTTTTTTTTTTTTTTTTTACAGGTATAAAACTGCTTCAAAACTGTAATTTCTGTAACTTTTGGAAATGTCAGTAAACACGTGGCTGTGCCAGTAAATTTGAACCTGGTAGGTTGGCAGCACTGCATCTAAGGCCTGGTACTCTGCACTATACTACATTTTTTGCTCTTGGGGTCAGATGACCTTTAGGCTGACCTCTTCACACATTTATTTGACTTTCTCTGAAAACTCTTCTGACCTGAAATGTGATTGGAGGTTGTAGCTTGCTGCGCTTTGCACATTTAAATTGCTCTTTCCGTTTACACCGGGTGATTAGTTGTGTTGTCTGGAGTGCGATTCATCTGTAAGCCTTATGACTGCGCACATTTCATGCTAAGCACCTCTGGGTCCGGAGCTTTGTGCGGGGATCACGCTGCGTTGTCACATGGGAACGATGACGCCGTCTATTACAGACTTCCCTGGGTTTGTCTAAGTGAAGCGATTTTGAAAATAAAGAATGCACAATTGGAAGCAGTAGACCGTCTGCCGCCTTTAGCTGTTGCATCCCTTAGGCCTCATGCATGCAGACAGTTGTTGGTATAAAAAAATCTCTGTAGTGTAAAATCCTTGAGGGTTTTTTTTTTTTGCACCCAGGAAGGTGCAGGCGACACATGTCTGACCATAGACGGAAATGGCGGTACGCCATTGTACTCCAATTGCACTGATGCTTTGGTGCATCAGTGAAAACATACATGAAGTATTCCCAAAGGCCCCTTTCACACTTGTGCGACTTGGGACTGCAAAGTCGCATGACAAGTCATACCCCATGATACCCCATTCATATCTGTGCAACTTCAAAGTAGTCCCTGTACTACTTTAGTCCGACTTTGATGCGAGTTGAGAGCTATAGACCTCAAGTTTACACAGCGATTCCCTAAAATCGCAGCAAAATCGCACGACTTTCAAGTCGCAGCAGTGTGAAAGGGGCCAAAAGCAGAGCTTACATGTTTGGGGAATAGATGACGTACAAGCATATACAGGTATTCACTTCTATGGACGTCTATGTGCATCACCTACGGCTCCATGGGCGCAGAATAACTTTTTGATTTTACGCTACAGAGATCTTTATGCCTCGAACCGTCTGTGTGCATGAGGCCTTAGATGATTTGTTGCAGCACTGAAGTGCCTGCAGAGAAAGGAACTGATTGCTTGAGATCCGTTATCAGATGTGGGCCTGTAAAGGCAAAAGTAATTGGAGGAAGTTAACCACTTGAGTCCCAGCACCATTTTAAAGTGGAGCTGGGATCAGGGGCTTTTTAAACGCACTCGTAGCTGGGAGTGTGTATACATTTGTGAAGCCAACTGTCGGCTTTCAGGAAGTGTGATTCAGGTGGCTATAAAGCCACCTCATCACTGCCCCCCATGTATACCATGCCCCGCTGTCCCACCTGCAGGCCTGCTATGGCCATGGCGTGTCATTGGGTGGGCCGGAGTGAGCTTGGTGAACCATCATTTGCTGATCCTCCCTTTGGTGAATGAACCAGGAAGCGCTGTATATTATGCCACTTCCTGGTCTGCCACTTTCATTCCCGGGGCTGCAGTCCAAGGATGCAGCTGATGGAACACGAGCCCTGATGTCTTCATAAGGAGAACCTGCTATCACATAGAGGTTATGTAAAGGGATATTAAACCTTTGAAGAGACAGCTGTACATCAGCTCTGCATCTTTTTCCTTGCAGCTTCCCAGTTCTGTCCCTCATGGACTCTCTCTCTCAGGCTCGGGCCTTGGTCTGTCCTGACATGGACACCATGGTGCACACCAGCACCTCTCACGGCTCCCTTCACACACTGACCCCCTTGGGAGGGTGGGGCTCTGAGCTGTAATGGCCCATACACACGATCCGAAAGTTGGTACAGAGCTTTCGGGAGCCGATCATCACAGTTCATCTGATATTATTCGATCGGACAAACACAAAAAATGTTCTCGTATGATACCAGATCGGACGATTTGCGTTTAATCAGTACAGTTGTCATCCAAAAATACAATACAAATCCACTACAGCACATTACATCACTTCCGATTTTTTATTCTGTACGAGAATACGAGAATTTTCGTGACTTTAGTACACCCTTCTGATTCGATTTGAGATTGGCATGCAAATAAAAAAAACGGACGATCTGTCGTCCGATTTTCGGAAAGTGTGTACGGACCACAACCCTGGCTCTCATATGAATCCAGTACCCACCTGTGCCCTTAGTGTGCTTGCTTTTTACAAAATCTGGTGTCAACCACCATTTTAAACAGTGGCACAGGCTTACCCTGCCACAATATACATACATACATACATACACACACACACACACACACACACACACACACACACACACACACACTCTCTCTCATTTTCACGTACCTGGCGGACGAGTCTGACTTATGCAGGGGTTCACCTCTCTTGCGGCCCTGGTTCGAGAATCCATAATAGTGCAAACAGAGTTCAGGAGCACAGGGGGGCACGAGGGCTGGATTGGATCACTTGGTATTGCGTGATGGTCCACTAGGGCTCGTGCTAAGCAGAAGAGTAGTTGTGCGGTCCAGGTCGGCAACTGGCTGGCTAGGCGGTGCAAATGGAGCAGCCAGGCAGGTGCAGGCGGGGTCGGCAACATGCAGGCAGCGAGGTACAGGTGGATCAGGCAAGATAGTAGTCGTAGACAGGCCAGGGGTCAGGGCAGGCAGAAATCGGCAAATTCCAAGGAAAGTCGGGGTCACAGATACAGAAAAGTCTCTCAGAGTAAGGCACAGGGTCACCGGAACAGACAGCATCTGCTACAGGGAGCAATTTGCTTAAATGGGCCGGTTGGTGCCATTGGCGCGCATGAACGCGCGCATGAGCACAGGCGGCCAAAACGGCCAGAAGATGCTGATCCTAACACTCATGTGTTGGGGTGCCTATGTGTGAAAATGCAGATTGCCGTACACATGTTGCATATCGCTGTGCATGCTGGAATGAGAGCAATAATTCTAGGGTCATTATTCACAGTAATTCACAGTTCGTGTTACTAAACCCAGGACTCTGCATTCACTATATCTGGTCTCCCACAGTACACAAAACATGGAAATGCAATTATTTTAGTGAATATAATACCTTTTCTCATCAGCAGTATATAGCAGTCTTGTGACTTCTATCAGTGACTAGTTAAATCTTGTAGGAGGAGTTTTCATTCTGGCAGGGTGACTCCAAGGCTCTGTTCTATCAGGAGATGGATTGGGGGCAGTGGAAGAAGGGGGGGGGGGATCAGAGAAGACCGTATCAAACTTTTTTCACACAATGTGGAGGATTAAGCCCTCCACAGTGAATATAACAAGCATGCTTTACTGCATATATAGACTGATTTTACTATAGTGGGTTTAGTAACACTTTAACTCTAAATGAATGACCTGTAGGGGCTTTTAAAGTGAAAATCTAGGGTGCCTAAGGCTGTTGTTTAGCAGGTGCCTGCAGTTTTAAAGCTGGACATGTTTGGTATCTATGACTCAGCACAGGAGGGGCAGTTGGATCTTACAGCCATGTACAGCCAGCTTGTACAATTTAATGACCGGTTGGCTGGAACTGAGGCTGTACAGGTGCTTTAAAGAGAACGCACAGGGATGCCATTAACTCTTAATGGCACCCCCACGCACATAATGCGTTGCAGTTTCCCGCAGGTGGAATCACACAGTGCCAAAACCATCATGCGGTTTATGTGGGACTGAGTTTTAAAAACACAGTGGTGTAGTGGATAACACTTTCACCTGGCAGCAAAAGGGTCGCTGGTTCGAATCCCAACCACGGCACTACCTGCCTGGAGTTTGCATGTTCTCCCTGTGCCTGTGTGGATTTCCTCCGGGTACTCCGGTTTCCTCCCACACTCCAAAGACATGCTGGTAAGTTAATTGGATTCTGTCTAAAGTGGCCTAGTATGTGTATGAATATGAGTTGGGGACCTTAGATTGTGAGCTCCTTGAGGGTTGGGACTGATGTGAATGTACAACGTATATGTAAAGCGCTGGGTAAATTGACAGCGCTATATAAGTACCTGAAATAAATAAAATAAATAAAAAATAAATTAAAAGGGTGCAAGAAAAAGCAGGCACAGCAGTGTATTGTAATGAATGAGCTGCTGTGCTCCTACAAACCCGGCACGCAGAACCTCCCTAACCCTATGGAAGAGAGGGAGAGGTGTTCTGTAGTCCTGTCCTAGGACAGGAAGTGGGTTTATGGCAGGATCAGCAAGTGCAAAAAAATCTATAAAAAAGAGCTAATGCAGCCATGACATCCAAGGACTTCTAATATGCAATATTTTAAATGTTTGTTCTTGAGTTGAGAAGCACATTAAAAACCATGAGCAGTACTTGTAGCAGCCGGAGACCACGTGATTTCGGCTGTCTAGGCTTGGGAGCGGCATATTGTTAATTCTGACATTTGCTGTATTGATTTGTGTGAATATTAATACCAGGATGCTGGAGGAGAGAAATCCTCCTCCGTTTTCTCAGCTCAGGACAGTTCTGCTATTGAAGGGGTTTTGCCCACTGAACTCCTCTAATCCCTTGATGTTCTGTGGCCTGAGAAATCCTGATGGAATGGCTCTGCCGTCGTGTTATGTCTGTCATTTATTTTTTTCTTTATAGTTGTCCCTCTGTCCTCAAGGCCGGAATCGCACAGGAAAACGCAGTGCACATTCTTATGCTTTCCCCTGCTGGGCAATTTGAAGGCCATTCATCTGAAGGGGCTGAGATTGCACCAGATCACACAACGTAGTGTATGCACTACTTCCGAAAAACGCCACGCCAAATTGCATGGTACTGTGCGATTTGATGCGTTTGTGATCTGTGTTGTTAATGTATTGGAACATGCAGGAGATCGCATAGGCAGCTCGTTTTGAATGTGGTGCGGGAAACATGCACAGAACATGCCTTTCCCACACCGCATTCTGGTGTGAATGGGCCCTTAGCCCTCGTTCACATTGCAGCAATTTGGCCTGTGATTTGACTTGTCAAATCGCAGGCCAAATCGGCGGCAATTGCTGGCAATGGAACCGTCCTAACCGGTGTGACGCTGCATTTGTGGCACCACACCGATTTCCAAAAGTTGTTTCTGTACTACTTTTGGTGATTTCAGATGCGATTTCACCCTGGTTCACACTAAGTGCAGGAATGAAATGGTGCAAGTTCAGCTGAACTCGCACCATTTCATCCCCGCATGTCAGTCCCTATTCCCGCATGTCAGTCCCGATTCCCGCATGTCAGTCCCGATTCCCGCATGTCAGTCCCGATTCCCGCATGTCAGTCCCGATTCCCGCATGTCAGTCCCGATTCCCGCATGTCAGTCCCGATTCCCGCATGTCAGTCCCTATTCCCGCAAGTCTGTCCCTATTCCCGCAAGTCTGTCCCTATTCCCGCAAGTCTGTCCCTATTCCCGCACGTCTGTCCCTATTCCCGCAAGTCTGTCCCTATTCCCGCATGTCTGTCCCTATTCCCGCATGTCTGTCCCTATTCCCGCATGTCTGTCCCTATTCCCGCATGTCTGTCCCTATTCCCGCATGTCTGTCCCTATTCCCGCATGTCTGTCCCTATTCCCGCATGTCAGTTGCAATTTCAGCAGCGATTTCACAGGCATCTGTGCGGGTTTCTGTGGAAATCGCACCTGAAATCGCAAAAAATAGTACAAGAACTACTTTTTGAGATCATTGCGACGCCGATTTGGCATGTCAAATCGCATGCCAAATCGGGTCAACGTGAACCAGGGCTTCCATTGACATTTGTGCAGCAACCCGCACAGATCTCTCTGAAGTCGGGACTGACATGCGGGAATAAAATGGTGCGCGCTCAGCTGAACTCGCACCATTTTATTCCCGCAGTCAGTGTGAACCAGGGCTAAGTCCTCTCGTGTCCTGTAAGCTGTGTTCTCGGTCATTTACCTTCATCTTTATCTTTATTTTCTACTCTTGTACTTTTAAGATTTTAAGGCCTCATTCACACAGCTATGCAATTCTATGCATTTATGACATTTCTGAATACATATAAATGTATGCAATGCTTTTACATGGTATAATGCATACTGTGCGTTCTGGCATGGTCTGATTAACTGCATTTAGAAAAAATAGAAATCTGTGCCCAGGGGCAGATTAGACACTCTGAACGCATGTAAATGCAGGTACACTCACTGGCCACTTTATTAGGTACACCTTACTAGTACCGGGTTGGACCCCCTTTTGCCTTCAGAACTTTCTTAAAGTGATTGTAAAGTCTTGTTTTTTCCTGTAAAAGTAACAAAAATGTTATACTTTGCACAGAGCAACCCGGATCCTCCTCGGGTCCCTCTTCTGTGATCCTGGCCCCTCCCTTCTGTTGAGTGCCCCCGCAGCAAGCAGCTTGCTGAGTCCCAGCTCCCTGTGTCCATTCAGACACGGAGCCTTGACCCAGCCCCACCATCTCTCTCCCCTGATTGGCTAGCTGACTTTGACTGACAGCAGCGGGAACCAATGGTGCCGTGCTGTGTTGCAGCCAATAAGGAAGGAGAATCTTGGTTGGTTGAGACACTCGGGGCATCGCTGGACAGAAATGGACCTCAGGTAAGTTTTAGGGGGGCTGCTGCACACAGAAGGCTTTTCCTCTTAATGCTTAGAATGTATTAAAGTGGTTGTCAACTCATGACAACCACTTTAACCTACAGGTAAGCCTATAATAAGACTTACCTGTAGGTGCCCTGCATATCTCCCAAACCTGCATGGTTTGGGAGCTATACAGTGTACTACCATGTGCCTAAGTCATTCGACACATGTGCAGTGAAGAAACTGCCTCTGTGCCGTTCCTTCACTGAGATCGTGCCGTGACTGCGCGCGGGAGTGACGTCACGTGACCCCGGCCAATCATAGAGCTGGAGTTGCGGCCCCGGAAGAAAGAGGGGCAGAAGATGGACGCTGCCTGCACAGGGGACATCACTGGACAGCGCTGGCTTAGTTTGCAGGTAAGTGGCACATAATGGGTTACACTATAAGATGCATAGTAGCCCATTATGATTCTACTTTACAGGGGAATACAGATGAAGTAAACTCCATCAGGGTCAACTTCCTCTTTAAGATAGAAAACCTTCTGACTTTACAACTCCTTTAATTGTTCATGGCATAGATTCAACAAGGTGTTTGAAACATTCCTTCTGGTCCATAGTGACACGATAGCATCACACCGTTGTTAGATTGGTCGGCTGCACATCCATGATGCAAATCTCCCTTTCCACCACATCCCAACGTTGATCTATTGCAGGGATAAGTAATTACTGGACCTCCAGATGTTGCAAAACTACAAGTCCCATCATGCCTCTGCCTCTGGGTGTCATGCTTGCGGCTGTCAGTCTTGCTATGCCTCATGGGACGTGTAGTTCTGCAACAGCTGGAGGTCCGCTAATTGCATATCCCTGATCTATTGGATTGAGATCTGGTGACGGTGGAGGCCATTGGAATACAGTGACCTCATTGTCCAGTAGTGAGATGATCTGAGCTTTGTGACATGGTGCGTTATCCTGCTGGAAGGAGCCATCAGAAGATGGGGACACTGTAGTCATAAAGGGATGGACATGGTTAGCAACAATACACAGGTAGGTCGTGGCATTTAAACTGTGCTCAATTGGTACTAAGGGGCCCAAAGTGTGCCAAGAAAATCCCCCACACCATTACACCACCACCACCACCAGCCTGAACTGTTTATACAAGGCAGGATGGGTCCATGCTTTCATGTTGTCTACACCAAATTCTGACCCCACCATCTAAATGTTGCAGCTGAAATCGAGGCTCATCAGACCAGGCAATGTTTTTCCACTCTTCTTTTGTCCAATTTTGGTGAGCCTGTGCGAATTGTAGCCTCAGTTTCCTGTTCTTAGCTGACAGGAGTGGCACCCGGTGTGGTTTTCCGCTGCTGTAGCCCATCTGCTTCAAGGTTCAATGTGTTGTGCGTTCAGAGATGGTATTCTGCATACCTGTTGTAATGAGTAAGGAATGAGGTATTACAGCGGATTCCTCTACTCTAAAGCCCCATACACACTAGACAATTTTCTGTAGACTTTTGTCTTCAGATTTACCAAAACCATTGTATGCAAGATTGCATACAAATTGAAATTCTTAAGGTTTGACCTCATATTATATGGTTTTGGTAAATCTGAAGACAAAAGTCTACAGAAAATTGTATAGTGTGTATGGGGCTTTAGACTTGGCGCACTGCAAGGGATAGTTTCTTTTCTGCTGCCTGGAGCTGGGATTTAATGGAGACTTTTGAAAAGTTGTAGCTACAAGAAGCTGTTACAAAAGCTAACTGCAGAGGGGTTATTTCTATATTCTGCTTGTGCCGCCATACTAGTTTTATGGTTTTTATATGTTTAATCTCTTCTCGTCTTATCCCTTAATATCTCTAGTTTTATGCCTTGGGCTGCATTATGCAGATGTGTTGGCAGAAGCTGATTCAGCATCATTTTATGTGTCTCAAAAAAGAGATAACCCTTTTTGTCATTGTTCTTCGACGAAGCATAAAGCACAAAACCGATTACAGTACTCTCCTTCCTACAACAGGAGGCATTCATTGCATTTAATGATGTATGTGTTTGTCTTCTCTGGATGACCACGTTCAATAGAGATAACTTTGTAAAGTCTCAGATGTGCTGATCTATATATATTTTTTATAGCGCAACTTGCTATGCAATTTTTTGTATCTAAACTAGCTACAGTCCCAGTGCAAACTCAAAAACATTCTGTGAAAAAAAACAAAAAACCTTCTTTACGGACTTTCCATTGCTTCAATAGTCTAGTACAGCCTTTCCCAACCTTTTTACCCCAGAGGAACCCTAGAAATAATTTTCAGGTCTCGGAACCCCAGATAAAACCAATTCATTGGGGGTCAGTGGAAATGATGTCCCTTACGGTGGTCAAAAGCCAGTTTTTTAATGATCACCAATGATCTTTTTTACTAATTGGTGTCATGCCATTGATTCTTCCAAGTGGTGTTGGTCCTGAAACAATGTGGGCACCATCAAATGTTAGGTCAATTGGCCACAGCTCAAGGAACCCCTGGCAACCTCTGGAGGAATCCTAGGGTTCCAGTGAACCCTGGTTGAGAATGGCTGGTCTAGTAGGAAGGTTTGTTAAAATGAAAGGTTCCTCTGTGTGGCCGTGTCCTCTTGTTCCAATAAATACATTTCAGGCCCTGGGGAATACTTCCTAAAACCAATTCATTGGTGGTCATTGGGAAGATGCCCTTTTGCATTGATGCCCTACTTACAGTAGTACTCAGAATGCCCTTCTACATATGGCTAAAAAAAACCCCATTGATGTTATACAGGTGGCTGTGCCAAGTGGCGTTGGTCTTTTGAGCTATACAGTTTTATTGCAATTTGGAATTGTGGGCAGAATCGCCGTAATTCTGCCCACGGTTCCAAATTGCCCATATGTGAACAGGGCCTTGGACTTGCAGCCTTCTACTGCTCCTGAAAGCTGAGGGCAGGAGCTGTAGGGATCGGTCTACCTGCGGGAGCTTGTGTGCATGTGCCAACAATGCAGAACCCTTATCAGTGACCATCAGAAAGCGTTGTAAGCCCTTCACCAGAACTGGATGGACAACTGGGAACTGGCAGGATCAATAGGTGATCACCAAGGGGTATGAAAGAAGGTGAAACTTGGCCATGGTTTTAATGTTCATTTAGATGTAATGTACTATGCACATATGAATTTTTTTTTTCTTTTTGGCTGGAGAAACCCTTTAATTTCCCTCTTTTATAGGATGAAAAGGGAAGAGTAGAGGTAATTGTTCACATTTGCTACTCCAATAAAAATGATTATCCTCTTCTTTGTTCTAGAATATTTTTGTTCTTATTTATCTTACAGTATTTGAAAATCAAATAACTGAGCAACCGAATGTGGACAGGTCCATTTGTTTTCAACAGTATATCTCCTAATTTTAAAGCCACGTCTGCCCATAACTGTCATTAGAGTTGTGGACAGACCCCAATGATTTGAATTACCTGCTGGCTTTATTCTTGCATCTTCCATTTCCCTGTAGCCAAGCAGTCACGTAGACGTGTGTTATTGCTCAGTGAAGGGCTTTTGTCCTGGTTCTATAGTCTAGAATGGAATTGCAAAGAGGAGACTCATTAACCTTGATGCATGGCCTACACTCCCTCATCTCATTAGTGATTTTCTTAAAGAGGAATTATGACATTTATTTGTACATTATTTCTTTGTCCCAATTTCCTAGATGTCCTGAGTGATCTTTCAGATGGGCAGTTGACCTGTGGTTTTACTGCCCCCTCCCAGCCCGGCTGCCCACCTGAACTATCCCAGTACTGTCCCCAATGCTTTGCTTTACGGCCACAACATTTTTAATGACTCCTTGCAGCATCACAGCCAACTTCACGTCCCACATTTGCGAGTCCCCCTGCACACTGTGAATGGTCCAGCAGCCTTCTGGGACCTGTGATGTGTCCCAGAAGACTGTGGGTAAAAGAGGGGTCAATCTGAGCAGATTAATATCCATTAATATACTAACATCTCTATTAATATAGGCTGATTGTACATACATGCTGTTCACATCTCTATCCATACAGGTTGATCCCATCTCTGTCAATAGAGGCTGATCCCATCTCTATCAATACAGATTGATCCCATCTCTATCAATAGAGGCTGGTCCCATCTCTATCCATACAGGCTGATCCCATCTCTATCAATACAGGCTGATTCCATCTCTATCAATACAAGCTGGTCACATCTCTATCAATACAGGCTGATCCCATCTCTATCAATACAGGCTGGTCCCATCTCTATCAATACTAGCTGGTCCCATCTCTATCAATACTAGCTGGTCCCATCTCTATCAATGCAGGCTAATTCCATCTCTATCAATACAGGCTGATCACATCCCTATAAATACAGGCTGATCACATCCCTATCAATACAGGCTGATCACATCCCTATCAATACAGGCTGATCACATCTCTATCAATACAGGCTGATCACATCTCTATCAATACAGGCTGATCCCATCTCTATCAATACTAGCTGGTCCCATCTCTATCAATACTAGCTGGTCCCATCTCTATCAATACTAACTGGTCCCATCTCTATCAATGCAGGCTAATTCCATCTCTATCAATACAGGCTGATCACATCTCTATCAATACTAGCTGGTCCCATCTCTATCAATACTAGCTGGTCCCATCTCTATCAATGCAGGCTAATTCCATCTCTATCAATACAGGCTGATCACATCCCTATCAATACAGGCTGATCCCATCTCTATCAATACAGGCTGATCCCATCTCTATCAATACAGGCTGATCCCATCTCTATCAATACAGGCTGATCCCATCTCTATCAATACAGGCTGATCCAATCTCTATCAATACAGGCTGATCACCTCTCAAACTCTAAATGGGGCTGAAATTGGGTTGGGTGATATAGGGTCAAATCAGGCAGTGAGGAGGCATTATAACACCTCTTTGTATTTCTCTTCAGAGAGATCACAAATCTGAAAATGCCCTAAAACACCAGCTGCGATGTTGGAATAAATGCACTAGAGAGACT
>BLSH010160854.1:853359-866399 GCA_018402905.1 Glandirana rugosa | reverse complement strand
CCCCCCCACACACACACACGGTAGATAGCCAGGAGTCAAGCACCTGTTTCCAGCTCCCAGCACTTGCCCAAGGCAAACACCGGCATGAGAAATGCAAAGGAAAGTAATGTGTGGCAGCCTCACCTCCCTCTGCATTCCCTGTGCCAATGCTTGTCTCAGAAAAATGCTGGGAGCTGGAGACGGGTGCTATAAAGCAAAGCGGCTGTCTTGTTGCTAACTGCGTTTGCAGGAGAAGCCTGGAAACAAGACGTATGCTAAATATTTTAGAATGATGTTAAAAAAATAATTTATTTTCACCTAAGAGTGGAACTTCACCCATGTCCCCTTTTGGGGTGGGAGTAGTTACCTGGTTTTGACAGGTACCCACCCCCACTTCTGCTCCGATTCCCTCCCCTCCTCCTTTACCCACAGTCTTCTGGTACACATCACAGGTCCCAGAAGGCTGCGGGACCATTCAGAGTGCAGCGCAGCTCCCGCGTATGCGACCGGAAGTTGGTTGTGAAACTGCAGCTAGCTTCCCTTAGTTAACATTCAGGTGCTGGGAACCTGAAGACTGGTGAAGAACCGGCCCGGATCTCCAGTGTCCTTATATGAAAAGTCAGAAGCTACAGTATTTGTAGCTGCTGACTTTTCTTTTTTTGGGGGGGGGGGCTGAAGATCCTCTTTAGGCTCAATTCACACTGTGATGCGGGAAAATCTGTGAATCCAGCACGGGTTCCTGCATCGCACTTGAATCGCTGGCGGTTCACACTGCCCTCAGCAATACAAAGTTAATGACCCCCCCCCCAGATCGGATCGCAGTGCGAACTGTGACATGGTGCAGGAATCGGATCGCATGGGTGTTATCCGATTCCAGTGTGGACCAAAAAAAGGGTCCTGCACCATTTTGGTCCGAATGCGATGCAAATTCAGCCATACAAACTGTATGACTGAATTTGCATCACACAGATTTGCATCGTGCAGTGCGGTGAGAATCACATGCGATGTCTGACATCGCTATAGTGGGAACCCAGCCTAAAACGCCATTATTTTTTTTCTGATAGGGTTATCTTTTTTTTACTGTGGAGGAGATTTACCCTAACCCGGTGACTGGTGTCACGCGAACAGGAAATGCTGGCATATCTCCACATTTTGCCTGGTTTTGGGCTTTAATAGATTACAAATCAAATGTTTATGGCCATGTTAAAGCAATCCTCTCAACCCTGAAGTCCGAAAAGGAACTGATATGCCCCACAGTGTTTACCTCCTAGGTCCCCCACAGTGTTCAGTGGTTCCTTCCTCTGACCTCCACCTATTACAGGACACCGTAGAGGTCATAGGGAGGAACCACTGAACACTTCAGAGATCGAGGAAATTGACACTACCGGAAGTGTCATTTTTTTCTTTGGACCTCATTGGCAATTTCCTTGCAAACAGAGCTTAGTTCTGGTGGCACGGGCAGCTGGAAAGGCAATTATTGACTGCCTTTTTTCTAGGTATGGCGAATTTCAAATGGCATACCCAATGACAGGGTTGCTTTAGTGTTGGATATACTTCTAACCATAAATTATTGATTCAGTTGAAGGAAACTTTTATTCTTTTCCAAAACAAGGTCGTGATCGCCGACCAATCCATTTAGAACAGTCGTTCTGTATTATGTGTGTAGCTAGCATCAGGCAGCACTTCATTAAAGCTGCGTCAGCTGTTTGCCTTCTGCAGCGTATCCTGGATGCCAGCCTTGGTTCCTGTGAACGGTGCCCGCCTATTGTCTGTGGAGTGGGGCAGAGTGAGTAATGTGATTGTGTCATGGCTGCTTTGCATGCATGGAGTGAATCTGCCACCTATATGTGAGGCTTTAGGCTCTATAGATGGATATAGCTATTGATGCGGCTCTTGTACACATCGTTCCCGTTTCATAAAAGGTTTCTTTCCTTTGTTCCGGGAAGCAGTATGCAGCCATGTATGTCATGCCAGAGATGCCAAGCTGGGCATGAAGTGGACAAAGACACTAAGAGTTTCAGCGGCTCCTGAACGCGATCGGACTGCAGAGTGTGAGTTGGAACAGCGGCATTGTCCACGGGGGCCAGGGAGGCCAGGAACACAACTAGGAGGAGAGGGGGAGGAAGATCATCGTTGCACAAATATATTTTTGTCTCTTCCTTTCATAACCTTCAAAAAAGGGGGAAAAAAAAAAGGGTACAAATCTTAAGATTTAACCACTTGCTTACTGTGCACTTAAACCCCCCCTCCTGCCCAGACTAATTTTAGGCTTTCAGCGCTGTTGCATTTTGAATGACAATTGCGCGGTCGTGCAACGTTGTACCCATACAAAGTTTGCGTCCTTTTTTCCCCACAAATAGAGCTTTCTTTTGGTGGTATTTGATCACCTCTGCGTCATTTCTGATCGCCGCTATAAACCAAAAAAGAGCGACAATTTTGCAAAAAAGAACAATATTTCTTTTTGCTATAATACAAATCCAAAAAAAAAAATTCTTCATCGGGTTTAGCCGAAATATCTTCTTCTACATATTTTTGGTAAAAAAAAATCGCAATTGGCTTGTATTGATTGGTTTGCGCAAAAGTTATCGCGCCTACAAACTATGGGAATTGATTTATGGCATTTTTTTCCCTAGTAATGGCGGCGATCTGCGATTTTTATCAGGACTGTGATATTGCAGCTGATATGTCGGACATTTTTGACACTTTTTTTGGGACCAAAGACATTTATATAGCAATCAGAAATTTAAATATCCACTGATTACTGTATAAATGTCATTGCCAGTGAAGGGGTTAACACTAAGGGGGCAGTGAAGGGGTTAACTGTGTTCCCTCATTGTGTGCTAACTGTGTGGGGGATGGGCTTGCTGGGACATAACAGATCTAACTGATCCCAGTGACCAGTAGATCTGTCATGTCCTCTGTAACAGAACAGAGAACCGCCGTGTTTACATCAGCGGTTCCCCATTCTGCAGCTCTGTCAGGAGATCGCGGGTCACGAGCTGGGAGCGTGCACAGGGGACGTTGTCCTGGAAATTCAGATCCGTGCTGGAGCCGTACTTCGGCAGTAGTGCGGATCTGAAGGAGTTAAAGCTCAACTTCAGACAGATGTAAAAACACAAATATAATATTAACCTATTAAAGTGGTTGTCAAGTCATGACAACCACTTTAACCTACAGGTAAGCCTATAATCAGGCTTACCTGTAGGTTCCCTGTATATCTCCTAAACTTGTACGGTTTAGGAGATATACAATGTACTGGCATGTGCCGACCTCCTCGGCACATGTGCAGTGAAGAAACGGGCCGCTTGGTGCCGTTTCTATGGGGCCGTGCCGTAACGGATGAGTGACATTGTCGCGGCTCTGGCCAATCACAGCGCCGGAGCCGCAAACCCGGAAGTACCTTCAGGTGGAAGATGTTGGCCCTGTACTCGGAGTGCCGACTCCAATACACTTCTTCGTTCTAAGGTAAGTATTTCATAATGAGCTAGTATGCGGTGCATCATTATGCCTTTCTCTTGCAGGGTTTTATTTTTTATCTATTTTTTTTTTTTTGGACTTTACAACCTCTTTAAAGAGGAAGTAAACCCAGATTGGGTTTACTTCCTCTATAGTCCCCTGCAAAGCATAGTAGCCCATTATGTGCCACTTGCCTGAAAACGAAGCCTGCGGTGTCCAGCACTCTCCCCTGTGCAGGCAGCGTCCATCTTCAGCCCCTCTTTTTTCTGGGGCCACGACTCCGGCCAGTCACATGACGTCACTCCTGCGCATATGCGCGGGAGCCAGTGTTGCCAATCCCCCGAAGCAAAATTTACCGGCAGGATGCCAAAATTTACAAACGACACCAATTTTTTATTGACACTGCAAAAAAGTACCCAACACGACAGTTTTCAATGCCAAACCATGCATATATCAATATTAAAATTATAAACACATATCCTAGTACAGGGATATGCAATTAGCGGACCTCCAGCTGTTGCAGAACTACAAGTCCCGTGAGGCATAGCAAGACTCTGACAGCCACAAGCATGACACCCAGAGGCAGAGGCATGATGGGACTTGTAGTTTTGCAACAGCTGGAGGTCCACTAATTGCATATCCCTGTCCTAGTGCTATTAGCAATGTGTTTAAGTTAAACAAAAGTCAAAAACCATATTTCTCCATTGGCATGAAGGTCAGGTTACTAATAACCCAGCCAGCACAGAGTTCCCCATTACATCAGAGTCTGCAGGATTCCCCCTTACAGTGAATGGGAATGCTTATGTAAATGGAAACCCTGCAGATCATGATCTAAGGGGGAACTCTGATGTAGAGGGGGACTCTGGTGACCAGAAACCACCTGATACCAGAGTCCACTGCGTTCTCTTTACATCAGAGCTTCCACCCCTGTCCACCACCGTTCTGAATTCCATTGGTCTTTACTACACATGCTGGTACCTTGCCAGCCTCTGGTAAGCGCAGCTTTTTGGATAGTCACTTTGGAGCACATTTTGTTGAGCACATGTCACTTTAAACTCACGTTGTTCTTCTGGACCGAAAGCTGCTGGACCATATAATTCATGCTGGTGCCTTACCAGCTTCCGGTAAGTGCATTCACCTACCAATGTGGATTGTCACTCCTGATCACCATCAAGTAGAGCACAAGTCACCTTAACTTCAAACTGTTTCTTGGATTATACAGTGGATATATGAACATTTTTATTGAACTACAACAGAGGGCATCCCTATCCGGAGTTTGTCCTCTTAACTGCACCCAAGAAATATACAAATCCACTATGGTCACCTCATTTCTGCCCCCAATGAGTGGTTCGCTCATCTAAGGGCCACATTAATCACGTTCTTTGGACTCATTCATTTCACTTGTTTATTATCTATTATTGCTCTCTTATTGTTTGTGTAACCTATAACCATCCACAATACCATATACCACATAGGTTCACGGTCACAATACAGCGCCGCACTCTTTAGCCTATGTGTGTATGGACGCACAGTCTACCATGGAGGAGCGATTACAGAAAAAAAAAAAAAACGCCAGATGCCCCTAAGTACAGCGTTTTCAACTCTTTGTGCATGATGGCTAAATAATAGTTCTTCTTGAATACCTTGCAGTCACTGACCTAAAACAAGCATATATTAACCACTTGCCAACCACATTATGTATACAGGATCACACAAAAGTGAGTACATCCCTCACATTTTTGTAAATATGTTATTCTATCTTTTCATGTGACAACACTGAAGAAATGACACTTTGTAAAGTAGTAAGTGTACAGCTTGTATAACAGTGTAAATTTGCTGTCCCCTCAAAATAACTCAACACACAGCCATTAATGTCTAAGCCGCTGGCAACAAAAGTGAGTACACCCCTAAGTGAAAATGTCAGAATTGAGCCCAATTAGCCATTTTCCCTCCCCGGTGTCATGTGACTCGCTAGTGTTACAAGGTCTCAGGTGTGAATGGGGAGCAGGTGTGTTCAATTTTGGTGTTATCGCTCTCACTCTCTCATACTGATCACTGGGAGTTCAACATGGCACCTCATGGCAAAGAACTCTCTGGGGTTCTGAAAAAAAGAATTGTTGCTGTACATAAAGATGGCCTAGGCCAGTGATGGCGAACCTTGCCACCCCAGATGTTTTGGAACTACATTTCCCATGATGCTCATGCACTCTGCAGTGTGGTTAAGCATCCTGGGAAATGTAGTTCCAAAACATCTGGGGTGCCAAGGTTCGCCATCACTGGCCTAGGCTATAAGAAGATTGCCAAGACCCTGAAACTGTGTCCCCATCCCTTAATGCTCGTGCGCAGAAGCGAACACATACTTAAGTCACACACGCATAAATAAACCGTGTTTTCACCACACATGTGAGGTATCGCCGCAAGCGTTAAAGCGAGAGCAATAATTCTAGTGCTAGACCTTCTCTGTAACTCTAAACGGGTAACCTGTAAAGGCGTTTAAAGTGTCGCTTATGGAGATTTGTATTTACCACAGTTTATAGCCATTCCACGAGCGTGCGCAATTTTATAGCGTGACATGTTGGAGATATCCTCGATGAAACACCTTTCACATATTACCCAAAAAACTGGAGTAAATATTCTTTTATTTATTTTTTTAATTAAAGTGCATTTTTCCCACCCAAAAAATTGTATTCCTAAAACCGCTGCACAAATACATTGTGACATGAAAAATTGCAACGATCGCCATTTTGTTCCCTAGGGTCTCTGCTAAAAATAATGTATGTTTTTGGGTTCTAAGTAATTTTCTAGCAAAAAATACTGATTTAAACTTGTAAACAAAAAGTGCGAGAAAAAGCCGGGTCGGCAAGGGTAGTTTAATAAATACAGAGTTACATTCATTCATATCTTTTATCTGCCTACAGTTCAGATTTAATACAAAAATAAAAAACTCACACCCTAGTAAAAAGAAAATGGTTTGTCCATTTGGATGAGTAATTGTATAAGATTGTGCATGGAGTCTTCGAGTTTTCCAAATAGTTTCACGTGCAGATGAATGCCAGCAAACCTGAAGTTCCATTGCTCGGAGAGGAACACCACGGCTGTACTGGTCTGAGCAGATTTTTATCATCACTATAAGTCACTAATTGGCTGCACCTCACCTGAGCCTTTCTCTTTAATAAGTGTCTCAAATAAATACAAGAAGAACAAGACTTTCCATGATGTGAAGTTTTCAGAAGTGAGCGTGTTCGGCGGTTCTATGAAAGAAGAAAGAGAATAGTAGATTACACAGATTACAGATAGAAATGTATGAGATGAAACTCTCTCATTATGCTCAAAGTGCTTAGGACAGAATTCAAACATGGTCAGATCCTCCAGGAGCTGCGGAAGTCATTGGACATGAAAGTCAAAATTACCTGTGTGAAATAAAGGAGAATGATGACCTGATAGTTTATCAAGATCGACCGCTATGGCTCAGGTGTACAGTATATACAGCGTGTTTGTCAACTCAGTTGAGAAAAGACTAAGACTTTACAGGTGCTCCATATTCCAGATCATACAGCCGTGGCCAAAAGTTTTGAGAATGACACAAATATTCATTTTCACAAAGTCTGCTGCATCAGTGGTTTTAGATCTTATTATCAGATGTTACTATGGTATCCCAAAGCATTTCGTAAGTGATATAGGCTTTTGTGACAATTACATGAAGTTTATGCAGAGTCAATATTTGCAGCGTTGACCCTTCTTTTTCAAGACCTCTGCAATTCGCCCTGGCACTGCTATCAATCAACTTCTGGACCACATCCTGACTGATGGCAGCCCATTCTTGCATAATCAGTGCTTGGGGTTTGTCAGAATTTGTGTTTTTGTTTTTTTTTTTTGTTCACCCGCCTCTTGAGGATTGACCACAAGTTCTCAATGGGATTAAGGTCTGGGGAGCTTCCTGGCCATGGATCCAAAATGTTGATGCTTTGTTCCCCAAGCCACTTAGTTATCTCTTTTTTGCCTTATGGCAAGGTTCTCCATCATGCTGGAAAGGGCATTGTTCCTCACCAAACTGTTTTTGGATGTTTGGGAGACGATGCTCTCGGAGAATGGTTTTGGTACCATTCTTTATTCATGGCTGTGTTCTTAGGCAAAATTGTGAGTGAGCCCCCTCCCTTGGCTGAGAAGCAACCCCACACATGAATGGTTTCAGGATGCTTTACTGTTGGCATGACACAGGACTGATGGTGGCGCTCACCTTTTCTTCTCCGGACAAGGTTTTTTCCAGGTGCCCCAAACAATCGGAAATATGATTCTTTAGAGAAAATTACTTTACCCTGGTCCTCAGCAGTCCAGTCCATGTACCGTTAGCAGAATATCAGTCTGTCCCCAATATTTTTCCTGGAGAGAGGTGGCTTCTTTGCTGCCTTTCTTGACACCAGGCCATCCTCCGAAAGTGTTCGCCTCACTGTGTCTGCTGCCATTCCTGAGCAAGCTCTGCACTGGTGGTGCCCCAATCCCGCAGCTTAATCAACTGTAGGAGATGGTCCTGGCGCTTGCTGGACTTTCTTGGACACCCTGAAGCCGCCTTCACAAATGCAGTGGAAATGTTTTTTTTTATGGGATTAAGTTCATTTTCATGGCAAAGAGGGACTTAACGTGTAAGCTCACCTTTACAGAAAATCTGTAAGGTGAACTTACACTGGAGTCCCTCCCCATCGCACCTGGTCCTGCTGTAGCTGAGTCCGGCGATCTCCCGTTCTGACAGATCACATTGCCACTGTACCGCTCCGGGGATTTGAAATCCCCACTGCTTTCTCTCTTCTCCCACAGTGACAGGATGGGCTACGCAGGTTCTGATAGGTCAGGGTTTCCCATGAAGACCAATTGGTACACTTAGGTTGAGCCAAGGGGATTTCTAAGCCCTGGACTAGTAAAGCAGCGACCCAAGGTGTCTGTGGGTGATCGCCGGACTACAGGGTGTGGGGGACCATGGGGGGGGGGGGGTGTAAATTCACCGTGAACTTGCCCTTTAGCAACCCTACAATTAATTGCAATTCATCTGATCACTCTTCATAACATTCTGGAGTATATGCAAATTGCCATCATAAAAACTGAGGCAACAGACTCTGTGAAAATTCATATATTTGTGTCATTCTCAAAACTTTTAGCCACTGCTGTACACATTAAAAAAAACTTTCTTAAAATTAGAAAAACTTTTCCTAGGGAACACATGAAAGGGCAACTCCACTTTTATAAAAAAAAATCAAAGAAATAATAAAAAAAAATAACATATTCAACTGCTACTTAAGGCATATTGAAATTCAAGGTTATTAAAAATGACCTTCCCCTTTCAATCTGCTGTAATTTTTTTGTGAAATTCAATGCAATATGGCAAGCCGCAGGCATTCTATACAAATTGCCCCCAGAAATGTCCTGCTTGTGTGATTGGCTCACTGATTTTCCCAGAAATTTGCACTAAGAAACAAGTCAGATTTTCGGTATCCTCTACAATAGAAATGTTACTTTGGGTGAGATACTCTACAAGGATTACATACTTATAAAGGGATGCAGCCACTGAAATTTTCCCCATTGGAAGACTGAGAGTGCACCAAGTGATTATAATGAACCAGACTAAACCAGCGCCCAAAGGACATGGTGGAAGGACTATTTCTTCAGAGCTTAAAATATAGAACTCTGCAGCAAAGTTTGTTTAAATCCCTGAAATGTAAACTGATCACCCGGATGGAATTGTGTTTTTTTTTTTTTTTTTTTCAACAAAAGTGGAGTTAGGGTCCTTTCACACAATCGGATCGTTCAGGTCCGTCTGTCAGTTTTTCAGGCGGACCTGAACGGACGCTCCCTTGCCCTCTATGGAGCGACGGATGTCAACGGTGACATGTCCACTGACATCCAATCCGCCAAATACAGACGGATGGAAACCCTATTTTCCATCCATCTGGCGGATCAGATGAACACGGACAGGCGGAACCGTTTTCATCCAATCCCCCATAGAGGAGAGCAGAGCTCTGACAGGTCCGTTTATGCACGGAGTGCAAAGAAGGTCCTGTCATCCGCTGGCTCAGTGGGGATCAAGGGATGGATCCCTGCTGAGCAGCGGAGCCCGTCCGCTAGTGTGAAAGGACTCTTTCACACGAGCGGAAGATTCGGGTCCGCTTGTCAGTTTTTCAGGCGGACCTGAACGGACGCTCCATTGTCCTCTATGGATCGACGGATGTCAGTGGTGACATGTCCGCTGACACCCGATCTGCTCCGATCCGCCAAAAACAGACGGAGGGAAACCCTATTTTCCATCCGCCTGGCGGATTGGATCGGATGAACATGGACAGACGGTCCATGTTCATCCGATCCTCCATAGAGGAGAATGGAGCTGTGACAGGTCAGTCTCCGCATGGAGTGCAGAGACGGTCCTGTCATCCTCCGGCTCAGCGGGGATCAACGGATGGATCCCCGCTGAGCAGCGGAGCCCTTCAAAATGGGCTCCGCTAGTGTGAAAGGACCCTTAATGATCCATTTTGCAAGGATTTAAGCAGTAATCTTAAAATTAACCTTGCACATGAAAGCTTGACCCATATCTATAGATCAATTTAAATGAACACACAGTTCAAGAAGTTTTAGCCACAAATTGACTGAAAAAGCCACCCTAATGACAAATCCTTAGGTCTAGGATATTGGACGCATCAAGATTGCACAGCATTTCAACGGGCGCCGCGAGAGTGCGCAGCATTTCAACGGGCGCCGCGAGAGTGCGCAGCATTTCAACGGGCGCCGCGAGAGTGCGCAGCATTTCAACGGGCGCCGCGAGAGTGCGCAGCATTTCAACGGGCGCCGCGAGAGTGAGCAGAATTTCAACGGGCCATACCAGAGTGCGCAGCATTTTAAAGGCCGCCGAAGATTATCTAAAAAAAGAAAATAAAAAAAAAACACTGGTGTAGGCCGTGGCTTCCTAAAACCGATTTCCATGATATTTGCTTGCCTTGTGGTGCCTGTATCCAGACATTAGCTCCATTTCCATACTTTTTTTCATTTCACAGATTTTGTCATCTAGGAATCCTTTCATGGGAAAAATATATGAGCTATTATAGCTAAAATGTTAGTTTCCAGGCTGCCATTCCAACCCTTTGGCTTCAGTGCTTTCCAAGTTGCAAGTATGCCAGCCTGACTTCACTGGATGCAGATTTGTTCTGGTTAGAATTTATTGCAAGGGGAGACCTATGTAGGCAGTCAGCATTTTTCAGGAAAAGCTTGGCAGCGACCTTTATTTCCCCCATGTTTTTATGTGCCATCATATTTGAATGTTTTTTTGTTTTTTGTTTTTGCAGCTTGCAAAGTGTCGCCTACTTTTTTTTTTTTTGTATTTGTCCGTCCTTTTGCCTTTCCGGTCCGGTGTTCAATTTGGGCTTTGTATCTTGATGCCGGGCTCTCCTAATACCGCCGTACCCATATCTATCATTCCTGAAACCAGTTGTCTCAGTCAAACAAGTGTATTTCTAAAACTGATTGCAATTCATTATATAAATCAATGATTATTTTTCATCAAAAAGATGATCAGCCCAAAAAAAAATCTCAATTGAATTCAGCAAAATTGATCCATTTTCTTTGTAGTCTCAAACAATCGATATGCGGTCAAAGTATGTTTGAAGCAATCAAGTGTATGATCAATTGTTTGTTCTGTGTATAGCCTGCATGACAGTCAGATGTGGATTTTGTATGGGGAAATTAGAAAAAGACAAGCCACTAGTAAGAATGTGGTGAAGGACATGTATAGTGTAACAAAAAAACAACTTGTTTGTGTTTAATTCAAAACTACGCCAAATCCAAACTGACCAGGAACATTTTTTTTTACGACAGAAGGTGAACCTTCAAAAAAAAAAAAAAAAAAAAAAAGTTGCATATGAGGTCATGTGCATAAAATTGTAGATACATCATCCTTCTCATGTTCCCCTTGAAAAAGTGGACCTTGCTTCACCAACCTGTTGAGAAGTCCCCATCTGCCAGATGGATTACAGCTGACAGAAGTGATCACTCGCTTGGTGGACTATGTTTGAGAACATCAAAAATCTATGTCTTGATGATGGACCAACATAAACTATATTGTCAAAAGTATTGGAACACCTGCCTTTACACGCACATGAACTTTAATGGCATCCCAGTCTTAGTCCGTAGGGTTCAATATGGAGTTGACCCATCCTTTGCAGCTATAATGGCTTCAATCCTTCTGGGAAGGCTGTCCACAAGGTTTAGGAGTGTCTATGGGAATGTTTGACCATTCTTCCAGAAGCCCATTTGTGAGGTCAGGCACTGATGTGCAAAGGCCTGGCTCGCAGTGTCTGCTGTAATTCATCCCAAAGGTGCTCTATCATGTTGGGGTCAGGACCTTGCTTTGTGCACTGGTCCAAATCATTTGGTAGAGGGGGGATTATGGTGTGAGGTTGTTTTTCAGGGGTTGGGCTTGGCCACTTAGTTCCAGTGAAGGGAACTCTTAAGGCGTCGGCATACCAAGACATTTTGGACAATTTCATGCTTCCAACTCTGTGGGAACAGTTTGGGGATGGCCCCTTCCTGTTCCAACATGACTGCGCACCAGTGCACAAAGCAAGGTCCATAAAGACATGGATGAGCGAGTTTGGGGTGGAGGAACTTGGCTGGCCTGCACAGATTCCCGACCTCAACCCCCCCCAATAGAACACCTTTAGGATGAATGAGAGCGGAGACTATGAGCTAGGCCTTTTTGTCCACATCACTGTCTGACCTCACCAATGCGCTTCTGGAAGAATGGTCAAACATTCCCATGGACACTCTTAAACCTTGTGGACAGTCTTCCCAGAAGAGTTGAAGCTGTTTTAGCTGTGAAGAGTAGGCCAACTCAATATTGAACCCTACGGACTAAGACGCCATTAAATTTCATGTGCGAGTATAGGCAGATGTCCCAATACTTTTGACAATAAAGTGTACATCATTCCTCTTCTGTTCCCCTGAAAAAGTGGACCTTGCTTCATGAAACACGTTAAGTCCCCATCTGCTGGGTGGATTATAGCTAAGAGACTCTCATCCACTTGGTGGACTATATTTGAGAACTACAAACCTTTATGTATTGATGATGGTCCAGCATATGTATGTAGTAGTAGACAGATCATATCCAAAAATGTTTTATGTAATCAGCTCTCTGTTTTAGGCCTATATACAAATAAAAGGATATTTTAACCACTTCCATACAGGACACTTACACCCCCTTCCTTACCAGACCAATTTTCAGCTTTCAGCACTCTCACACTTTAAATGACAATTACTCAATCATGGTACACTGTACCCTGGTAGTAGTTATGTATTTCCAAACATCAAGAGTTTATATCAGGTGGTTCACCTACTCTCAGAGAATCGATATTAGGTGGGTCGTCTACCCCTGAATTGCACAAAGTACTTCGTTCCAGGTGAAAAAGTCCCCTTGTCTTCTCCTTACTACATGTGAAATAACAGTTTTCATAACCCTGTAGACGGATATGAGCGTGTACTTTAAATTACCGCAGAATCAGGCATCCCAAGTTATAACTCAACCGGATGAGAAGTGTCGATTTTGTCGAAGTTGAGAAGACCCTTCTGACAGG
>BLSH010160854.1:811823-851272 GCA_018402905.1 Glandirana rugosa | reverse complement strand
GTGTGTGAAGGGGAGAACCCGGTAACAGCTCGTTACCGCGGATTCCCGTCATTTTGTGACCGGCTGTGATTGGACACAGCCGGTCACGTGGTAAAGAGCCAATACTATTGGCTCTTTACCGTGATCGGGGTCGGGCATTGTCCGAGGGACAAGCCCGCCCCCCGATCGCCGCGCTGCGCACGCCGCTCAGTCGCCTTTGATGTCAGTGACCGGCTGTGATAGGACACAGCCGGTCACGCGGTAAAGAGCCAATTTTATTGGCTCTTTACCCCGATCACGGAAGGCCGGGGTCCCGAGGGACACGGCCGGTCCCCGATCGCCGCGATGCGGGCCCCTGAGGGCCCGCAAAGCGGCGAAAACAAGAGGACGTAATATTACGTCCACTTAGGATGGGGAGTCCACCTTGCCGGCGTATTTTTACAATACGCCGGTAAGGAAGTGGTTAACATATAAACATTTTGACAATATGTGTGCACCCTAAGGCTGGGTTCACACCGATACAAAAACGGTCAGACTTTTGATCCTACTTTGCCCTGCAACATCGATCCTTCTTTGGTCCTACTTCCATCCGACTTGAATGAACAAGATAAGTTTTTGCCCAGACTTTGAGATAATGTCCTTTCCTTTGACCAAAACAATCCCAGTGTGAAATAAATTCCTTTTACTTCTGCTTTAATCACAAGTCGGATGGTTAGAACAAGGATCCGACTGTGATCCTACTTCAATGATATTCAATGGGCTGAAGTGGGACCAAAGTAGTACAGTAGGGGTAGGCAACCTGAGGCCCTCCAGCTGTTGCAAAACTACAAGTCCCATCATGCCTCTGGGAGTAATTGTACCCACCAACCTTGCAATGCCTCATGGGAAATGTAGTTCTACAACAGCTGGAGGGCCGCAGCTTGCCTACCCTTGCAGTACAGGAACCTTTTATTCAAAGTCAGACCGACTTGTGTCGGACCAGTTAAGACAGCTCTCATAGGGAAACATTGATTTTATGATTTTGTGATGTCATGCGACTTGTGCTCACAATGTCAGTCCATTTGTCGGACAAGTGTGAACCCAGCCTAAAACTCCCATTAATTGATCCTTTGCAGGTTTTCAATACTTTAATGGGGATGTTGGTACGGCCAGATGTGAATCAAAAGGAGGAGTACTAGAATTCAGTAGAAACCCTATATAGGCAAGGTGACCATGTAGTGTCTCTTTAGGGCTCATTGACAAGTGTGGCAGTGACTGCTTCTCCTCTGAAAAATGATCCGCACCCGAAAGGTGGAAGGCCATAAGTTAGTAACATGGGACCTAGTGATTTATGTAAAGCTTGCAGATTTCAATGATAGTTCCACTTTAAAGAACAAGTTTGGGAGAAAATAATATTTTTATTTTTTTTTTGCTTTATATTCCGCTTTTCTCGTGATTTTTTTTTTCCAGCCTCACCAACTTAAAACATTTGGCTGTGGAAAGTGCATGACTAAATTTACAGAAATCGTGCAATTCAAAGCCATAAAAACGGATTATATTACAAAGAACAAAGTAACAGTGGAATCCTTAAGGATGATAATAACTGTGCACAAAGTTTTAGATCTTCATGAAATTGGCTTGGAATGAGTAGCCCTATGGGCATCCTGGATAATGGTGGAGGATATGGTCTAGTGTTCATAGTTTTTAGAGAAATTCATTAACTGAAATTCACCATATAAATTAACACAGACCTCTGTGACTTCAAGGTTGGCTTAGACAACTTTCCTGTAATTCAGATTTAGAGAAACTTTGGAGCTGAGCATCATGGGAGGAAAATTTGTTTGCATTGACAAAAGCGTTTTCTTCCAGATAAGGTTTGGATTTCCAACATGACAGCAATTAAATGGAAAGTATAGTTGTCAGTATTTTAGGTATGGATGTCAGGGGGATCAGCTTGATCACTGTGTAAATTTGAAATTGTATCTGTAGATAGTTAACAATTAAAGTATATATACATAGCCAATACATAGGTTACATTCCTCCAGGTCATATGCATGGCTAGGCTTTAAAGTGGTTCTAAAGTATAAACAATTTTCTCCTTAATGCATTCCTTGCATAAAGGTAAAAAATATTTAGCCATCGATTTTGCCCCCCCCCCCCTTGTACTTACCTGAGCTCTCATTCTATCCAGCTCTGTGCATGTCTGCCACTCTCCCCTCCCCTCACCGTGCCTCATTGGCTTTGCTGGGGCACTGGCAGCCATTGACAAGGGAGGGGGGATGGGGCCGAGTCCCGCTGTATGTGTCACAGGACGCAGCAGTGGGGCTCGGGAGCGAATGCTTCCTGTGGACAGAGAGGAGGAACCAGGAGCATCGACCGAGAAGAGGTTTGGGTCTGCTCTGTGCAATTCCATTGCACAGAGCAGGTAAGCACACAGATATTCGTTATTGTTTAAAAAATAAATTGCTTTCACAATCGGCTGGATGAATCCATCAATCGACTTGCGTATAATCAGCCTGTCGTGTTTTTCCTGAATGATTAGTGCAGCTGGCTATAAGCCAGCAACACTAATCATTGTGTTCTGCTGGCAGGGAAGGCTCTCTGCACTTTCTGACAGCAGAACACAATAGCGCTGCAGAAGGGATATCCCCATCAAAACTGACACCGTTGATAGGAGAATCAAGCAATTTTCTTTCCTTCCACCCGTGGTGAGAGGAAGAAAATTGCATAACGTTCTGTCTGCTTTAGAGTTTGTCATCATTTTCAGTCCCAGTGACACAACAGGAAGTGAAGAGAAAT
This sequence comes from Glandirana rugosa, assembly GCA_018402905.1. NCBI lineage: Eukaryota > Metazoa > Chordata > Amphibia > Anura > Ranidae > Glandirana > Glandirana rugosa. Next base: position 848,515 of record BLSH010160854.1, on the reverse strand, counting down.
CTTTTCAGCAGCAATAAATACATATTCTACATCTTCTACCCCTCACTATCCGCAATAGAAAGGTTTTGGGTGGAGTTCCACTTAAATGGAAGTACTTATTTTCTTTCTGTAGAGATTCTTACTTTCCTCTTTGTTCTGAGCAGCAATGCTGTAGATCCACCAGGTGAACAGATTGATGTCTATCCTAATTTGCCAATATCGGCTGATAAATGGTCATTGTCATTTGTCTCTGCTCTTCAGCTTGGTCTGCCGTGTCCGAGGATCTCTACTACTCTTCCCATGCCTAGAATTAGACCCGATCCGTGGCTGTGCTTTCATCATCTCTCATGTGGAACGTGTTGTTTAGGGACCTGAGATCTTTTGAGATAATTATAATTCTTTAGTGTCAAGAGGTATGGGAATACTCCCGAGATGTAATTTGCTCTTTAAGTTAATTTATGCCTCTACTTGATAAGGACTGAAATAGTCTTTCTGATTGCTCTTCAAAGAAAGATTCATTTAACATTTAAGGCTCAACCACATCAGTGCAATGGCTTTTTTTTTCTCTGCAAAGCTAAGCATATTACTATGTATTGAAATAAGGGGGTTTGATACTGACTGTAAAATCACACAGGTAAATACGGCAAGGTTTGTAGTGCAGACCCATTGAATCAATGTTCAAGGGAAAGCAGTGTCTTTGCAACGTAGGAAATGCCAGAGAGATTTGCTTGATGTAATCGTTTTCATAGCACATTTAACATCTCCCTCTATGCAATCCCCCCTCTTCTCTTAAAAATACCCTTATTTACTCACCTAAGTCCCTCATCATATGCCCATCATTGTTTCCTCTACTGGGATTGGAGACCAGTGGTCCAGCACTACCCCTCATCTGTGTTTTTTCCAGGATTGGAGACCAGTGGTCCAGCACTGCCCCTCACCAGTGTCTTTTCCTGGATTAATGGCTACAGGCAGTCCCCGGGTTACAGACAAGATAGGGACTGTAGGTTTGTTCTTAAGTTGAATTTGTAAGTCGGAACAGGTACATTTTTTTTTACGTGTAGCTTCAGCCGAAACAACCATTAGAAACAATCCTTGGTGATAAAGCATCAGTGGAGACATCTTTTTCCCATAATAACTCTTACAGGAGTGAAGTTCCCTTCCTAGGGGGAGATTTCCTCTCACTTCCTGTTGTCTCCCTCCATTTGTAAGTAGGAGTCGTTTGTAAGTCGGGTGTTTGTAACTAGGGCACCGCCTTTAGTGGTCCAGCACTGTCCCTCATCCTTGTTTACTCCAGGATTGTAGACCACTTATCCAGTGCTGTCCCTCACTGCTGTTTCCTCTGGGATTAGAGACCAGTGATCCAGGACTGTCCCTCACCAGTGTCTTTCTGGATTAATGACTAGTGGTCCAGCACTGTCCCTCATCTGTGTTTCTTCCAGGATTGGAGACCAGTGATCCAGCACTGTCCCTCACAGGTATCCCTTCCAGGATTGGAGACCAGTGATCCAGCACTGTCCCTCACAGGTATCACTTCCAGGATTGGAGACCAGTGATCCAGCACTGTCCCTCACAGGTGTCCCTTCCAGGATTGGAGACCAGTGATCCAGCACTGTCCCTCACAGGTGTCCCTTCCAGGATTGGAGACCAGTGATCCAGCACTGTCCCTCACAGGTGTCCCTTCCAGGACTGGAGACCAGTGATCCAGCACTGTCTCTCATAGGTGTCCCTTCCAGGATTGGAGACCAGTGATCCAGCACTGTCCCTCTCCAGGTGTCCCTTCCAGGATTGGAGACCAGTGATCCAGCACTGTCCCTCACAGGTGTCCCTTCCAGGATTAGAGACCAGTGATCCAGCACTGTCCCTCACCGGTGATTCCTCTGGGATTGGAGACCAGTGGTCCAGCACTGTCCCTCACAGGTCTCTCTTCTGGGATTGGAGACCAGTGGTCCAGCATTGTCCCTCACCTGTGATTCCTCTGGGATTTGAGACCAGTGATCTAGCACTGTCCCTCACTAGTAATTCCTCTGCCATTGGAGACCAGTGATCAAACACGGTCTCTCACCAGTGTTTTTTCCTAGGGCTAGAGACCAGTTATCCAGCACGATCCCACACCAGTGTTTCTTTTGCGATTGGAAACCAGTTATCCAGCACTGCAGCGTGTTACTGCACCGAGCGGTCTACTTGTGTCAACAAGCAGTGTGGAGCCTAGGAGAACCTTGAGCTCCGAATAGGAAGTATCCACGTCACCCAGACAGCAATGTGAACATCCAAAGAATGACTCAAAAGTTTTGAAATCAGACACAGCCAGGAAACTAGCATTTTTAAAAGGTCAGCAGTGGTGGCCCAAAACTTTCTTTTGAAGGGGTCACTTTAAAAGCATTTGTATTGAGAGATAAATTTATTTTGGACACCAGAGCTGAGATTCCATTGGGTATAGCCCTTTTTTTTATTTTTTAAAAAAAGTTCAGCTGTCAGCAGTAAGAAAACTTACTTGAGTCTTGACTGCAGTGTATGCTTGGTTACACAGCCTTGTGATTTCATAGGTTTGCTCAAGTAGCTGTCATACATATTTCTATAGTAGATAAGGTTGAAAAAAGACAATAGTCCAGCAAGTCCTTCTCGCTGTGAGAGTTTCAGTTTAAAGCTGTATTAAACCCAAAACATAATATATTGCTACTTACCAATCATTAGTTGTGGTGGCTGCATTAGTTTTTTAAGGCTTTTTCCCCTCTGTTTTCACCTTGTGATCTGGCCAGTAACCCACCTCCTGGTGTTCAGTAAGGCTGAGTTCAGGGCTTGGTGCAGGCCATACAAATCCCTCTATGGATTGGACTTTGGTCATGCTGGAACAGAAAAGGGCTGCATTCATTTTTGTTTTGTTTTTTACCCCCCTCTGGTTTCATTTGGTAATCTGGCCAGTAACACACCTCATGTATTGGGGTGCCCCCACTCTGGATGCAGGAGCACAGGGGGCACATCTGGACAACCGGCATTGTTAATCTGGGGGGACTGTGTTGGATGTACTAGCAGATTTAATTACAATAAAAAGGCCAAAACCCAGCTTATACTTTATAAGCAGTTACAACAAACCGTTTTACATAAAGGTTGGTCATTGTAAGCACCCCTGCCAGTGTTAAATGGTTTGTCTAATCTCTGTAACTGATATTTGCTGGAGAGCTGGTTCTTTTGAAAAACTACAGAAAGTAGCAGAAGGAAAGCCTAAAAAAAAAATCAATCTAAGAATTGGTAAGCTGCAGTATAATAAATGCTTGCTTTTGAGTTTAATACCGCTTTAATGGGTCTGATCCAGAGGATGGCAAGAAAAGCCAAACCCCACAAACCTAGGTCAATTTTCTGGAAGAGCTTTAACAAAATTCCTCCTTGATGCCATACTGGCGATGTGATAAATCCCTGGATCAACCTCCTATCAATTTTAATAATTTTTCCATATCCCTTCATATTCTACTGACTGATAAAAAAGATATTTGAAGATTTTTTTTTTATTTTATCAACATGCATTACTGTCACTGATAGTGCCAATCCCTGCCAATTATTGGGAACCAATCGGCTCATTTTCTGATCATGCGCTCACAGTAAAAGCTATGATATGGTTTAATAAAAAAGAAAATGTCTCCAGATGTCAAGCTATTTCATTCTGTGCGCCAAATGTACATGTTGAGTCCATGATGGTAAATGCATTTTATTTTTTTATTTATTTTTTTTACAATATTCTCCATTTGCCAACCAATAATTAAAAAAAAAATCCCAATCTGATATTCAGAGCTCAAAATGATCCCTTACACATCCACAATTTTTTTTATTTTTTTGGCCAAATTGACAGACGCATGCTGAAATTGCTTAATTGGTCTGGGCATCTCTGCAGCAGGGACTGCTGGTCATGACTGGGTCTAATGATCTAGAGCAGAAACATTTAACCATTATATTGGGCTCTGTGTGCTTTGAGATAAAAATTCCAACCTACAAAATGTCATATCAAATAATCAGCAGAGCCCAAACTCGGCCATGAATGCCAACAGTCTACAGAACCCCCTTCTAGAAACGAAGCAACATTATTCATTCTTTTTGACGGTTTTAGAAATTGCAGAGGTAGCGGATTGAAATATAAAATGTTAAAGCTGAACTCTGGGCAGATATAAAATAAACGCCATATAATGAATTTATATATCCATTAATTTATCATTAAAGTGTTACTAAACCCACAACAGTAAAATTAGTCTGTATATGCAGTAATGCATGCTTGTTATACTCACTGAGGAACCTAAACCTGTGCATTGTGTAAAAAGGCTGTTTGGTCCAGTATGCACAGATCCACCCCTTGCATTGCCCCCAAAGCATGTCTGGATAAGACAGAGCTAGTGGAGTCAGGCTGCACATGCTCAGTTTGGTGTGTATTGCTAGGGCGTTCTTTTTTTTTTTTTTTCTTGGGAGAGTGCATGTGATCAGCACAGGACCAATCAGCACTGTTCAGACAGAGGGTAAGAGGTCCTGTATCCTGATAGGACAGCCAGTGCAATGTGAAAACTCCTCTTCCAAGCTTTAACCAGACACTGATAGAAGTCACAAGACTGCTGTATACTGCTGATGAGGAAAGCTATGCAGCAGTTTATATTTACTAAAATGATCCCATTTCCAAGTTCTGTGTACTGTGGGAGACCAGATATAGTGAATGCAGAGTCCTGCGTATAGTAACACTTTAAATGTATTCTTTTTAAAGCGGTTGTCTACCCAATAAAAAAAACAATAACCTGCAAGGCAAAGGCATAATGAGCTAGTATGCATCGCATACTAGCCCATTATGAAAGACTCACCTTGGAACGAAGCTCCCGCGTGGCTGTCCGGTCCCTGCAGAGGGAGCCAACTTCTTCGCAGTGTGACTTTTTCCGGGTTCGCGGCTTCAGTGCTGTGAGTGGCCAGAGCTGCGAGACGTCACTCCCACACATGCGCGCTGGAACCCGTCTTTCCGGTGGTATTTCCGGCAGGGTTCGGCACTATGCGCCAGGCCATTACTGCGCATGCGCCCTGATGTCAGCGGCTGCATTGCAAGTGGACTATCTCCTAAACCGTGCAGGTTTAGAAGATATTCATTTTACCTACAGGTAAGCCTGAATATAGGCTTACCTGTAGGTAAACACTTTTTTGGGTAGACAACCGCTTTAAAAGCAAGTATTTCTTTTTTTTTTTTTTTACAAACCTGAATTTGACTTGGTATCAACCTCTTGCAGCCCTTGTACAACAGAGCTCACAATGGGAGAGGAAGAAGCGGCTCAAGGAGCCAATGGGTTCATGTGCTGACATGCAGCCTGTTGATAGAGGGAGGAAGCTGAGTGACAGAGATGTGAGCAATCTCTGTGTAGATTCTGCTTTTCACTGGACAGTCATGGTGCAGAGGAAGTGGGTTGATTGATGCTGGCTTTTCACAATCAACTCAGATGACTGAGGACATCTAGTGACAGAAAAGAAGTACTGCATGGAACAGCTCCAGCTTGAAGTAGAATATTGCAGCAAAGGCTGCTTTTTTTTTTTTTTTTTTTACTGGGGTATTCATTTTTTAGTGCAGCTGTGGTTTAATTAATAATTATTAAATTGCTTTACTGTAGTCTTCGAAGTGTGATGGAGTCCTTGGTGAAAGTGGAGTTTTTATATTTTATTCTGAATAAAATGGCTCAATACATTTCTCATGTGCCGAGTTAAAGCGGTTTTTATTCTATTTCAGGGCTTCGCTTCAGCAAATGAAGTTGTCTGTAAAGTTGCTTTAGTTCCCGGACTTCACAAGCCTCTACTCAGCATCTTCCTTCCCTCTTATCTTCCTTAAAGGCTGTTGCTTTAGGCACTGCAGATGATTATGTAGATTTCAGTGCCTTTGGCTTTCCCAGTGCTGATGCTCATCAGTAAACAATAGCATGTCAAGATTTTACTTTCGTTAAAAATAGAGAATATAATGTATGTATAACGATGCGGGGGCGTTCCAAGTGTAAACAGTACCATTTACTTACAAATACATTTTCAAGCCCTCAGCCAATCAAAGCTCAGTATTAAGTTCCACATTGAGTAGTAATAAAGGAAATGGCAAAGTTTAATAAATGCACCTACGTTGAACTGATAAATTTTGCAATCAAAAGTAGGTTCCTCACTCGCTTTCAAATGTACACCTGTATTTGAACGCACCTCATCCCAAAAAATATGTTGAGCAAAAATGGAGAAAGGTTCCCTAGGGGGATTACACCCCCACCATTGGAATTCATGCATCCGGCATCCTGCAAGGGGCGGGACGCATGGATTGGGGGGTGGCACCCATGCACCCTTAATGAACGGGCCGCCCCTGGTATATGTTGTCACCCGGTTGAGTTTTGTTTATGGTAAGAGCTATAGGTGTGCTCAGCCTATTGCATTAGGGTGTGCACCCAAAAGCTATATATATATATATATATATAACAGTTTACTATACTTCAGTTGTGTATGAACACAGTGAGTGATCTGTACTGATTACTCACTGTGTCCATTCACAAAAGGAAGGGACCTGTAAATGACATAATGGCCCAGCAAGGGGAATCTGTGCCACATAGGGTGTTTAGGGTGTGCCCAGGCCTATAGTAAGACCCCATCATGTGGTTGGTTTCACAGTAGAAGAAAACTGCTTATATTATATTCAGAGGACCCAAGTTATTAATTATTTTTTTCCACTCATAATTCACTAGTGTCTCCATACTTGCAGAGAGAACCCTCGTCACTATTTATTTTTTTTTAACTTAAACCCAAGAATGAAAATGTTTTATATTTTAGGCTACCAGTCATTAGTCCATTTTCTAAAAGTACAGATAACATGACTGTTTATCTTGTAGATCTTGCGTGCATTTGTAGCTTTTTATGCAATAAACTGAAATCTCAAACAAATGTTATTAGCATTCCATGCTATCTTTTTGTGAAAATGGTACAAAGCTCTCTTCCCTATGCAATGCAGGTGGAGGTGTTTCCAGACCAAATCAGAAGAGGAGCTTATGGTGACACTGCTGCCCCTCTATAGGTCTAGTGCAGTGGGTTAGTATTGTCCCTCTAATAAAAGAATCATCCGGTGAAAATGTAAAAAAAAAAGCCTGAAAAGGGAAAACGAATGCAGTCACTACATCTAAGGCAGCCTTTCTCAACCTTTGCAACACCAAGGAACCCTTGAAATAATTCTCCGGTCTCGGGGAACCCCTGATAAAAATTAAACATCTACAACTCATGATACATTAGTTTGATGGTCAGTGGTAAGAATGCTCCTTACACTTGTGGTCATCGGGAAGCATTACCCCCCTACAGATAGCTAAAAAGATCAATGGTATCATTGGGAATTTATCTGAGAGGTAGAAATTGACCTTTGCTCAAGGAACCCCTAGCAACCTCTGGAGGAACCCTAGGATTGCACGGAACCCTGATCTAAGGAATAGTAAGCTGTAACATATTAACGTTTTGAAGTGGAAGGGGGTTTTGGATACATTATATTATGGTCTGTCATATTTGAGCTTCCATAGGTCAAGGACCATTGAATAATAGCTAGAATCTTGCTGGTTACAATGATGATTTTATCTATTCAGTTGTGTCTGACTCTCCATGATTCTTTTGGGGTTGATTTACTAAAACTGGAGAGTACAAAATCTGGTGCAGCTGTGCATGGTAGCCAATCAGCTTCTAACTTCAGCTTGTTCAGTTAACCACTTGCCTACTGGGCACTTAAACCCCCTTCCTAACCAGACCAATTTTCAGCTTTCAGCACTCTCACATTTCATGCAACACCGTACCCATATGACATTTGTATCCTTTTTTTTTTTTCACACACATAGAGCTTTCTTTTGGTGGTATTTAATCACTATTGGTTTTTATTTTTTGAGCTATAAATGAAAAAATACTTATTTTTTTTTTTTTTTTTAATGATTGTTCTTTGTTATAAAATTTTGCAAAATAGTATTTTTTCTTCATAAATTTTGGCCAAAATTTATACTGTTACATATCTTTGGTTAAAATAACCCAAAATAAGTGCATATTTTTTCGTTTTTAGTGAAAGTTAGGCCCCTTTCACACAAATGTTCTGTTCAGGTCCGCCTGTCAGTTTTTCAGGCGGACCTGAAATGTATGTGGATGGATCAGCCAGGGATGGAGCATGGATGAGCCAGGGATGAATGGGTAAGCCAGGGATGGATGGGTGAGCCAGGGATGGGCACAGATCAGCGCTGTGGACACTTCAGATCCAGCCCACAGCGCTGCTGCACCCACTGCATGCTCCGGTTTGTTTACAAGTGATCACTCCGTCCATTGGACAGAGTGATCACATGGTAAAGGGCCGCTGTCATTGGGCCTTTACCCCGATTCATGACGCCTGGTCTGGGAGACCCGATGCTCACGGACATTCCCAGGGGGTGTGCGGTAGCCCGATTCTGTGATGATGTCATAGTACGCCCTCCCAGAGTTATCCGACCGCACTGTAGCCGTCATACGGCTATGGCCCGGTCGGCAAGTGGTTAAGCTTTAACAAATAACCTGAAAGCTGATTGGTTTCTATGCATAGCTGCTCCAAATTGCAGTTTTAGTAAATCAACCCCTTTTGGTCAACCCTAACTACAATTGATTTTGTACTGCTTGTTTTAGTTGTTTCACATTCTGGCTGGTGTTAAATTTGATGTGCCTAAGCATCTGATCATTTGGTGGCCTAGCTTCCTCTTGCCGCTAACCAATCCGGGCATAAATGCCTTCGCCAGTGAGTTTGATTGCATTATATGTCTGAAATAGGTGAACCTGAATTTCGTAGTATTGCCATCCATGGAGATGTCTGGTTGTATGTGCTCCAGTATTTTCTTGGCGGTCTATGGAATAATCAAGAGCCTTTTCCAGCACCACAGCCTACTTTTTCATGGTCCAACTTTCACAACCATAGGTTGCCACGTGAGTACAAATTCAGTTCATGTTCATCGCTGTGCTACCCAGTGTGATAGAGGGATTTTATTTCTGTGCTACAATCCCAGGAAAGTGAAATCTCATGCGCATTTGATCTTCTTCTCACCGTCAGCTTTGTTGTATCCATTCTTTGTAGGGGTCATGCTTTGGTCTTTGTGATCTTCAAGGAGATCACAAGAGATCTGCTTTCTTCTTTGATCAGATGTTTCAGGACGTCTTTGATTTTTTCAGTGTATCAAAAATTATTGCTGTTCCTTCCTCCAATCTCTACTCCAATTTTTTATTCTTCAAGCTTCAGCATGGACGTGAACATTTCAATATACAGGTTAAGGAAGAAAGGGGAAAGAATGCAACTTTGCTGTACTCTCCCTTCTCAATCTTAAACCAATCCGCATCCCCATGTGATCTCTAAAGCCTCGTACACATGATGCGGCGGTCGTACGACCGGACGTCCAAAATTGTATGCCGGCTGTTGTGTCTCGCATACTGACGTGCACTAAGCAATCGTAACGACCAAGCCTAACATAGTGACGTGTTACGAGCGTATAAAGAGGAAGTTCAGGTGAATGTGATTTGTGAATTAGGAACATAGTTTTCCCAGAACAGACACTTCCGGGCGTTCCTGACTTCTGACCATGCGTGTTTTCCACATAAAACTTGTTGGACCAACTTCTCTGTACACACAATACAACAGTCGTACGACCACTTGTTGTACAACCAAAGTTTTCTAGTTTGCTCATCCAACTTCTGTTGTACAACCGTCGCACGTCGGCTGTTCTAATCGCACGTACTAACGGTCAGATGATCGGTTGTACCACCGCTTTCATACGACTGTCGCACCGTGTGTACGAAGCTTTAGTAGTTTCTTGGTTTGTGTTCAATGGCTGTACCAACTTGACTAGATGCGTTGGCACCTCAGCTCTCCACAGCTTGTTGGGATTGACAAGTCAAACGTTCTTTTTTTTTTTTAGTTGATTAAACGTGTGGACATTCTTTTGCTATAGAGAAACACAAACCGGTTGATAAATGAGGCTGACTATAATTTTAAACAAAGCATTCATTTCTAAGCCATTCTAAAGACCAAAATTCGGAATGCCATCATTCCAGTACATCATTTGGTCTGTTTACATGGAAAGGTCTTCATGTATTGGCCTCATTGTTGGCAGAAACGGTTTTTCAGAGTAAGATAGGAAAACATTTGTATAGACCTGTTAAAGCCTCATGATAATTATGATTTATGCTCATCACCCTTTGACCCCCACAGGTCAGGTTCTTTATTTTTTGCTCTTTGGTTCCAAGAAAACTGAGCGATTTCAATCTTCAATCCTCTTATTCTGCCTGATTAGGTCCCGACTCTTCCCATCCATCTCATGTTTGGCATTTTCTGCTTTTACTTTAACTTTTCCAGAAACAAAAGGTGTCTCTTTTTGGAGTCAAATTCCTGCCTTTTTGCCCCAAATCACCAAGGGTTTCTATTGAGCATAAAACAAACAGCTCTTAATGTCCTGTCTAGACTCTTACAAGGGTGTCATGATTGGGGCTTGTATTGGGGTTTGTCAGAACCCGGCTCTAAGACGGAAATAGGACATCCGTCTTCAAAGAACAAAACGGCAGCTTTATCTACAGCAGATCCCTGGACAGAATCAGCTCATTATTAATTGAAAACCGGTGTATAGCGAAGTCCAGGACAAGTGAGGTGTGAGAACTGGGGAGGGGCCGGGGGCTTATTGTTCGATCTTTCTGTTGTGTTTGCTGAATAGATGTCAGCAATGTGTGCTTGGTTCTCATTTGTCCCTGGGCTCTTAGAACTCGGACTCCTAATACCCCTGGATTAACACAAGTGGTCATAGAGATTTATTAAAGAACAACGCCACTTAAATACATAAAGACGCCCTTTTAGTTAATTTATATAGTTGGCCATTATTTTTCAGTTCCACCAGTAAAACCACCTTAAATTGTGTCTTTATGTTGAGGTGCAAAATGGCAAGGCTGGAATTTATTCAAGGAAATGCATTGGTGAGTTGAATTCACTAGGGGGTATTGGGCACACGAGGGAGAAGCCTTGATATGCAAATGCCAACTTCCAGTTCTAGAAAGCTTCTGAGGTGCTGTGGGAGATGAACGTATGGGCAGGCACCTTTTTTGGCCTATCTTTTAACTTTTCCACACTTCGTAAGGTCTGTTTTGCCCTCCTCTGGATAGGCCAGTTAGGATGGCAGGTGATTTTTTTGATGGTGGGGTTGGTTAAATAGGTTGAATAAAGACACCAGTCCATCAAGTTCATAGTTAGTCCGGTTGAAAAAAGACATAAGTCCATCTAGTTCAAGCAAAAAAATAGAAAAATTATATATAACCATACAATCCTTCACCCACAGTTGATCCAGCGAAGGCAAAAACTCCCAGCAAAGCCATGATCCAATTTGCTATGGGGGGGGGGGGGGGGATTCCTTCCTGAATTCCTTCCTGATCCCCCGAGAGGCAATCGGATTCTCCCTGGATCAACTTTACCTAAAAATGTTAGTACCCAGTTATATTATTTACATTAAGGAAAGAATCCAGGCCTTTTCTAAAGCAATCTACTGTGCTGGCCAAAACCACCTCTGGAGGGAGTCTCTTCCACATTTTCACAGCTTACTGTGAAGAAACCTTTCCGTATTTGGAGATGAAATCTTTTTTCCTCTAGAGGTAAAGAGTGCCCCTTGTCCTTTGTGATGACCTTAAAGTGAATAACTCAACACCAAGTTCACTATATGGACCACTTATGTATTTGTACATGTTGATCATATCCCCCCTTAATCTCTAAAGTTCAGTGTGCGTGTGTGTGCATATGTGTTTATCTCTACCATTTCACATATCCCTGTACATTGTGTTTGTTAAGAAACACATCTAAAAGTTTTTTGAATTTATCTACACTCCCTGCTGACACCACCAACTGTGGAAGGGAGTTCTACATCCTCTACCACTCTACCAGTAAAGAACCCCTTACAGAGTTTAAGGTTAAACTGCTTCTCGTCCAACTTCATTGAGTGGCTACATGACTACTTTTGAGACCAAAGATTCAATAGTTGCTAGAGTCACCATTTAGATATTAGTATCTTGTCATTATATATCCTCTTAAAGTGTTACTAAACCCAGGATGACCCTGCATTCACTATATCTGGTTTCCCACAGTACACACAACATAGAAATGTAATAGTTTTAGTAAATATAAACCGCTAAATACCTTTTTTTCATCAGCAGTTAGAGCAGGCTTGTGATTTCTATCAGTGTCCGGTTAAAGCTTGTAGGAGGAATTTTCATTCTGCTCTGATTGTCCTATTAGGCTGCAGGAACCATGACTCTGTCTGGACAGTGCTGATTGGCCCTGTGCTGATCACATGCACCTAGGACTGCCCATAGGCGTAGCCAATTCTTTTCTTTGCCTAGTGTCTTACTCTTGTGGGGGGGGGGGGGGGTATAACCCTGTGGTATTGAATAATGGAGTGCTGTGTCTGTCAATGAAAAGGATTTTACGGTAAATCCTAAATCCCATTTTTCTAGTACAAGCACCTGCTGGGCTCATGTACACACAGGGATTCATTTACTAAAACTAGAGCGTGCAAAATTTGGTGCAGCTGTGCATAGAAACCTATCAGCTTCCAGGTTTTATTGTCCGCTTAATTAAACAACCTTAAGTTAGAAGCCGATTGGCTGCCGTGCAGAGCTGCACCAGATTCTGCACTCTCCAGTTTTAGTAAATCACCCCCATAGACTAGGTTGAGTGTCAGCCGCGAAAAAGGTCAAAACGCGGCAAAATCGTTTTTCGTTTTGTAACCGGTGGTCAGAATGTTCCTATCCTGAACTTGATTCTTCTGCGTTCAGGAGAGGGTGGTTGAATTTCCCCCTAAACGCAGCAGATTCTAAACTGTGTGCATAAACGCCTAGGCTTTTATGGAGTGGAGTTTAGAAGCTTTGGAAATAAAACGCCCAAAGCTCCTAAACTCAAGTTTAGAAGCTGTAATGTACATCAGTGGTTCTCAACCCTGTCCTCAAGTACCCCCAACAGGCCATGTTTTGGGAATTTCTTTTAGATAAAATAGCTGTCCAAAATACCAAGCCATTGACTCTGATTTAAAGCACCTGTGCAAGATAAAGGAAAACCTGCAAACATGGCCTGTTGGGGGTACTTGAGGACAGGGTTGAAAACCACTGGTGTACATCAGTCCCAATTTGACTTGGTGTCAGCCTCTTGTGGCCCACAAAGGGAGAAAGAAGCAGCACAAGGAGCCAATCTGTTGTGCTGCAGTGCTTATGTGCCAAGGAAAGGAGCATGCTGATAGAAGAGATCAGACACGAGCCCTTCCCTACCCAATCTAAGGCTGGAGGAGGGACAAGACCTATAAGTGTTGCGGAACTGGAGCAAAGAAAATATAGGTCTTCTACCTCAGTGGTTCTCAACCCTGTCCCCAAGTACCCCCAACAGGCCATGTTTGCAGGTTTTCCTTTATCTTGCACAGGTGCTTTAAATCAGAGTCAATGGCTTGGTATTTTGGACAACCATTTTATCTAAGAGAAATTCCCAAAACATGGTCTGTTGGGGGGTAGCTGAGGACAGGGTTGAGAACCCCTGCTCTAAATCTCAGGACTGGATGGACAGAAATACTTGTCCTTTGGCAGGTACAACCGCTTTCATATATGCATTTTGCCTGGAGTTCAGCTTTGACTTGTGATTACTGATTAAAAACAATTGAAATGTTTCTGATGAAATATATGGTGTTGCTGTTCCCATTTCCAAAAGTGTAGCACAGTTGTTAAGAAAAATGATAAATGAGGCAGATGCAATCATTTTTAATATTACAGAAGTTTAATGTGCAACTTTCACCCAATGGAACAGAACATGTTGAATTCCATCATCCGTTGCCGTTTGATAAATGTTGCTCGATGAGTGTAATTCTGCTGTTCCGCATTTTACTCCCAATTAGGTCTCTGAGGAGTCATTATTCTCAATAATGGACTTTTACTTTGGTTATTTGACTGTCGTTTTGTACATGACTGTGTTTATAATGAAGTATTTACAGTATTTTGCCCAGCCGGCTCGGTCTGCAAGCAATCGCTTCAGTATGGACTTTGCTTTTTCCTTTGTCCCAATCAGATGCCGCGTACAAAGACCTCCGTTATATCACAGGAACAAGAGAGGCCAGACAGCGAAGGCTGTGAAGTTCAGGCTGAAGTGTGCGCAGAGGGAATGGTCTCCTGCCGATCCCCCTATGTACAGTTCACTCGTAGCAGCTTAATCCTGGGTTAACCTTTCTGTGCATAGGGTCTGCTCCTAGTGTTTGTGGTTGTTGGAATAAACGACATGTTTGATTGCAGCTGCTTAATCCCGATCATCTCATAGCTTATCTCATAGCCCGCAGATCAGGACATCTCACTTAGACCCAACTCCTATAGACAGATGGGAGCCAGTTATATAACCTGCCAAGCTGCGTCTCGCTCCTAAGTCTGTCTCCATCTCTCCATCTTCTGCTGGTGCCTCTCTTGGGTTCTTATTCAGTGGTTCCAGATTTGATGGCTTCTCTTCTTTTGAACTTTTTTTTACTATTCATTTTTTTTTTTTTTAATAGTAAAATCGCAAGGATAATGGTTAAACCACCCTTGGGTGGTGCACAGTTTGCTGAGGCGTAGTGAACATGCATTGAAACATTGGTTTTCTTATTGGTGAAGGTGCGATTCTGACATCTATATTGTCAAAAGTATTGGGGCGCCTGCCTTTACGCACACATGAACTTTTATGGCATCCCCGTCTTAGGCCATAGGGTTCAATATTGAGTTGGCCCACCTTTTGCAGCTATAACATCTTCAACTCTTCTGGGAAGGCTGTCCATAAGGTTTTCCACATGTCCGTTGACACTCCTTCAATTGGAGGGTTCGGCTGAAAAACTGACTAGTGGACCCTATCAGTCTGCTAGTGTGAAACAGGAAAAGAACCAAGAATTGAGAATCCACATACCAGTGCGAGCACCAGATAAATGTCCAAGAGTCCAAGGTTTTTAATGCTAATGATTCATGCCAGAAAAAGTATGTTTTGCTGCATTCACTAACAGTGGCTTAACCTGCCCTACTGAAACATTTCCAAGCAATAAATCACAGCGCAGATCTATTTGGTATGGGTTCACCTGAGTCCATTTAGGCACCTCAATAAAAATTCCTAAGACTGATAAAGAAGGGAGTGTATTCGGCTCCTGAAATGGTTTGACTTTTTTTTCTGCTATGAATCAATGTTCTTCAAAATCTTTGATTCTTTGGTATTTGTTTGGCAGGTCCTCCGACTACTCCTACAGGCCGCCTGCAGAAGCATGGCAGTAATTGAGTGTCTAAAAGTGCCAGAATTTATCTCTATTATTGTTCAGGGTCATTGACTTAGACAGACCATAGATGATGCGATTCTCTTTCCTGCAACCCCAGGTCAGTGTTGATGGGGGAATCCCTCCTGTGGAGCTATTGTGTTCTCCTGGCTGCGGGTAGGATGCATGTGGAGCCATCCCTGCCAGGAGAACACATTGATTAGCCGCTGGCAATAATCGCATGTAAAAATCTGACATGCTGGTTGTACCAAAGTTGATCGATTGATCTACTTGGGTACAATCAGCCTGCCCATAGATGTTTCAAATTTTGGCTGGATCCTGCTGAACTGGACGAGATTCGAACCATCTATAGCCGGTGTTAGTTTGATAGCCAGAGAACTGACATTCTCAAAGAGCACAACAATGGCAGCCTCCATAATTCTTTCATGACTGCTTTCCTTTAAACAGGTGGTCCTCCCAAGTAATAGCAGAAAGTAAAGGCTGATGGATTAAGTCTCCACTTCCTGTATTGTTTGTGGGCTCTGGTGTGATGCCTCCATCGTAGTTCCGTAGTACCCATCTTTGGGTTCTGATGATTCACACACCCATTTACGTTGTCATCAAAGTAAGCTTTGAAAAAAAAAAAATATATATATATATATAAATATATATATACATACATATATATATATATATATATATATATATATATATATATATATATATATATACACACACACATACAGGATGACCCCAGTGCTGAATAATAGGCACTATGAGGTGCTAATACATACTGCAGATATCCCCAGAGTCCCCGGAGCTTCAGCCAAGCTTCACTTTTTCTTAGGAAGTCCACAGTGACTGCCTCCATATTTTTACCCAATACAGAAATCCTTTTATAGTGCAGATTATTTAATTTTGGTGTCCGCTTCTGAAGATTCTGTACATAAGAGAATGTTTTATTTGGATTGGATGTACCAAACCTGATATGCTTGGCTTCACTTCACGAACCAAAGTTGAAGCATTATTTACTCAGGCAGATCCGTGTTATTGCATGTTTTTCAATGCTTGTTAAGTCCTATTCATTCCGTAATGGAGGACGGTATTTTGGTGTCTGGACCCATCTGTGTACATGGCAAGACTCGTGCATCCTGGAAAAAAGCTGGGGACGTGCTGCTGGTGACAAGTGTCTAACAGAATAATTATGCTTCCGTCCCAATTAGAAAATACCCCACAGATGGCTACATTGAGTTCTTGCTTTTTGCATAATAGCATCATACGACGTGCTTGCACCCGTTGTGTAGACACTGTGGATGTGGCTGTTGCGTGCTGTGTATTAGTCTGTATGAAATGAAATTCTTTTGTCTTTGTATCAGTGATGAATGCCAAGCTGTCACTAGGACCCGTGCGTTTGTTTGAAGTCAAGCGGTCGTCGCTTTCACTTAAAACTTCCAGTAAAGAATTGTCTGAGGTTCTTCTCTATGGTCTGGTTGGAGAACCTGGGGAGCACCAACCAGCTTATATATTAAAAATCCTACATACACAGCGGGATACAGCTGTCATTTATTATATAAATGCTTATTTCAGGAGTTGTCAAATCTTAGCAGCCAGGTAGCCAAGGCGCCGCAAGAAAATTCCTTTGGCACCACGAGTTATTTTGACTGATGTCTTTTGAAGCACACATTCCCCATTTTATTAAAGGGATTCTTTCCCAAAGAAAACTACCTGTGAAAAACCTCAGGTGTAAGAACTTCTTTCCAGACTGCATAGTAGTTCCAGGGTAGTTCCATCACTGTTGAAGCTAAATAGCTATATCTTCAAAGGCTTGAAATTAGCATTGTCTCAACAGGTGGACATGGCAGCTTCGAGCTGTGGTTTCTTACATGGGTAATGACCGATTTTTATAGGTATACTCCAGTTAAAACTAAAAATAAATTAAAGAATGCATACAGGTAAGACAGGGAAGCTTGCAGCTTCAATTTTTCATCTAGGCATAGCCATGATGCACCAGACCACAGCCCATTTCCTTTATCGGTGCTTTGAGAGCCCTGCTTGCTTACTTGGGCTTATTGCAAGAAAGTTGTTCCCAACTACAACCCCACTGTAGGCTCTTGCTGTCTCTCACACACAGGACCCCTGATGATGTGTCCAAGTGCCTGTACCAAGATGTTTCTCAATCAGATTCAGATCTGTTCTGGAGGTCACGGGCACACAGTGGACCTGGATGGCAGCATTCTAGCCTTGCTCCGCACCCCCAGGTGCTTTGACCACCCCAGAAACGGCAACTAGTAAAGAACCCTCTCACCAATCCCTACCCTGAACTCCGGAAATACACTTGGGTCATTGCTGAAGCATGGGAAAGCCAGAAAAAATCAAACCCAAAGCCCCATGCCCACTCTAAATCTCAATGTAGGGCTCCACCCAAGGAGGAAGACGAGACATTCCATGGAGGACTCCAGTGACTCCTCCAGCAGACTCCAGCATTTCCTGTTCGCACTTCATTCATCTATACCAGGGTTTCTCAACCAGGGTTCCTCCAGAGGTTGCTAGGGGTTCCTTGAGCAATGGTCAATTTCTACCTCTCAGCTAAAAATCTCAATGGTATCATTGGGAATTTATCTATCTGTAAGGGAGTCATTCGTCCCAATGACCACAAGTGTAAGGAGCATTCTTCCCATTGACCATCACACTAATGTATCAGGAGCTGTAGATTTTTAATTTTTAGCAGGGGTTCCCCGAGACAGGAGAATTATTTCAAGGGTTCCTCGGTGTTGAGAAAGGCTGATCTATACCTTAGGCTGATGCCTGAAAATAAATAGAAAAATCATTTAGAATGACATCACAGTTGTCTCCTGCACACTTCCCTCCGATCTCCTTAAAGGGATCTAACTTGGCCAGCACACAGTTCTCTTGGAGAATGGAATAGATAACCCCACTTCCATTTTAGCGGGCCGTGAGCGTGATTTTAAGAGTTGCAAGGCCTCCATTCCCAACCGGAAAACCTGTTCTGGAAGTTTGAATGTAGTGCTACAGCACCCAGAAAAAATATGTACAATATTTTGGGACACACAGGTCAGGGGTTCCTAGTATTCAGGCCACAGTAGTTTAGAGAACTGAAATTAAAACCGATCTCTATTAAAGGTAGAGACTCCACTTTTGGTAAAGGTAAACTCCCCTTTTGAACTTGTAACTACAGGTAAGCCTATAATAAGGCTCACCTGTAGGTGAATGTACAGTGAATATCTCCTAAACTTTGACTTTGGCATGCGCTTTGAAGGAGCGCCATACCCGTGCTGTACCTTCAGAGCTCCATGGCGGAGCCAAGGGCTCCTGCGCGCATGCTTGGGTGTGACATCACCGCGGCCCCAGCCATTCATATAGCCGGAACCTGCGAACCCAGAAGGAAGACAGAGTGAAGATGGCAGTGCTGAGAATCCGCTTTATAGGCATGGCTGTCATAACATGCTAGTATGTGCATACTAGCACATTATGACTTAACTCCATCCCCACTTTTTTTTTACTTTAGTGGCGGTTTACTACCGCTTTAAAAAAAAAAAAAAGAAAAAAAAAATCACCCCTCCACACACATTATTTTAAGAAAAAGCGGTCTCTTTCAACTCCCTACCACACTGCATTATTGGTTTGAGAAGCACAATAAGTTTGAGGTGTTTGCTTGGCCTCCAAATTTTTCAGATCTCTGTCCATCAAGCATGTCAAATCTATGGAGACTCTAAATTGTAACTTACAGGACTTAAGGATCAGCTACTGACAGCTTGATGCCAGAGACCAAGATACCACAGTATACAGGGTGGATTTGATTTAGATCAAGCTGATTTTAAATCACGATTTAAATTGCTAGTAAAAAGGCTTGGTTTAAATCAACTCTATTTAAATCATAATATTTAAAGAGCACCTGTCATCTCTGTCCTGCAGCGGCTCCTCCTTTGACCCGCTGTTGACTCACCGACAGTCCCATTCACTTTAATGGGACGGCTGGTGATGCGGCAGTGACCCAACAAGGTGAGGGACGTGGCGGCAGCAGGTGAGTGGATGCCCGCTAACAGGCGCTGCCATGATGGATCTGAAATGACAGGTGCTCTTTAACTGATTAAAGACCGGCTCACGTACATTTACTGTTGCTGAGTGCGCGGATCGCCATTTATAAATGGCGATTCGCGCAGGCACAGCTAGGGGGTGAGCGTGCGCCGCTGGCAGTGCGCTCTTGTGCCTGCCGCACGCTCCCTCTGTGTGGCCCGTGGGTCGGGCGGACTCGATGTCCGCTGGCGACCTGCAATCGCCTACTACATAGGATGAACGGGGAACCGCCCATGTAAACACGGCGGTTCCCTCTTCTGTCAGTGGGCATGACAGAGATCTACTGATCCCTGTGATCGGGATCAGTTAGATCTGTCATGCCCCTGCCAGCACAGCCCCCACACAGTTAGAACATACACAGGGAACACAGTTAACCGCTTGATTGCCCCCTGAAGGTTAACCCCTTCACTCCCAGTGACATTTATACAGTAATCGGCAGCTATTTTTAGATTTGATCACTGTATAAATGTCAGTCAGTATCGCAGTCCCGATTAAAAATTGCAGATCGCCGCCATTTCTAGTAAAAAAAAAAATAGTAAAAACACCATAAATCAATTCTCATGGTCTGTAAACGCGGCAACTTTTAGGTTAACCAATCAATATATGCTGATTTGCAATATATATATATGTATATTATTTTTTTTTTTTACCAAAAATATGTGGAAGTATAGTGGAAGTATATATATTGGCCAAAACTGATGAATAAATTCGTTTTTTTTTTTTTAATATGTATTATAGCAAAAAAATTTTCGCTTTTTTTTTTGTTTATAGCGGTGATCAGAAGTGACACAGACGATCAAATACCACCAAAAGAAAGCTCTATTTGTGTGTAGAAAAGGACATTAATTTAGTTCCGGTACATCGTCGCACGACCACGCAATTGTCAGTTGAAGCGACGCAGTGCCGAATCGCAAAAAGTGCTCTGGTCAGGAAGGGGATAAGACCTTCCGGGGCTGAAGTGGTTAAATGTAAGGACTTATTCTTGCTGGTAGTTAGAACTTCTAATATTTGCAAACATAATGGTTTTCTATTGAGAATAATAAGCCATCAGATTAGTTAAACAACGATATCGGGACCGACAGTTTGTAGTGTACATAGATTTGCAAAACAATGATATAAAGGAATATTCCTGAACTTTGTTTTATCTCCTGGTTACTGTGAAATTGTATCAAAGCAGTGCAGGTTATTTCAGCTTACAGAGCTTGGATTCATTGAATGAGTTTGCCAAAAATGTACATGCTACATAACGAAGCTCCATTTCGTGCTGAATAAACTAAATTATTAATGTATCTTAAATAGAAAACTATCTTTGGATAGATTTTTACTCCAAAAGCATTTTATTAAAATTTAATTTTATAAAAATCAAACAAATTCGTTTTAAATAAAAAATATCTGATTTTTTTTTTTAAATCATAGATTTTTTTTATCCACCCTGACAGTATACCTCCAGTAGTCTAATGCTGTTGATATATATAATATGGAGAGTCTATGGATTAATAAAACAGTAGACCA
The DNA here is from genome assembly GCA_018402905.1 of Glandirana rugosa. NCBI lineage: Eukaryota > Metazoa > Chordata > Amphibia > Anura > Ranidae > Glandirana > Glandirana rugosa. Next base: position 827,657 of record BLSH010160854.1, on the reverse strand, counting down.
TAAAATCCTAGTCGCTGTAATTTGGGATATATGTATACAGTTTAGGTTAGTGAAACAACTTCACACCGATACATTGAATCTGTGTTTGGTCCGTTCCTACTGAGGCAGTGGAGTTAATTTAGCAAAAGAGTAGCGTTGGTTCCCTTTGCGGAGTGAATTTTCTCTTTGCTTATGTGCATTGGTCTCCACATTGTGGGCCAGATGCAGCCCGTTGCTTGCTTTTTTCTGGCCCTTGCGGCATTATTCCACCCCGCCATGAGCAACAGTGGGGCATAGTTCCTGCCACTATTCTTCCCACTGACACCAATGATGGGGCACTATTCCTCCTACTGACACCAATGATGGGCCACTATTCCTCCCACTGACACCAATGATGGGCCACTATACCTCCCACTGACACCAATGATGGGGAACTATATCTCCCACTGACACCAATGATGGGGAACTATATCTCTCACTGACACCAATGATGGGGCACTATTCCTCCCCCTGACACCAACGATGGGGCACTATTCCTCCCACTGACACCAATGATGGGACACTATTCTTCCCACTGACACCAATGATGGGGCACTATTCCTCCCACTGACACGAATGATGGGGCACTATTCCTCCCACTGACAACAATGATGGGGCACTATATCTCCCACTGACACCAATGATGGGGCACTGTATGTCCCACTGACAACAATGATGGGGCACTATTCTTCCCACTGACACGAATGATGGGGCACTATTGCTCCCACTGACAACAATGATGGGGCACTATTCTTCCCACTGACACGAATGATGGGGCACTATTGCTCCCCCTGACACCAACGATGGGGCACTATTGCTCCCACTGACACCAATGATGGGGCACCATTCCTCCCACTGACACGAATGATGGGGCACTATTGCTCCCCCTGACACCAACGATGGGACACTATTGATCCCACTGACACCAATGATGGAGCACCATTCCTCCAACTGACACCAAGGATGGGGCACTATATCTCCCAATGACACCAATGATAGGGCACTATGTCTCCCAATGACACCTACAACAGGGCATTATTGCTCCCCCTAATACCAATGATGGCGCATTGTTTGCTCACACTGACACCAGGACATTTTGTTTTCCTACTGGCCACAGCCCACCACCCCTCCCCCCCCTAAAGTTTGAAGGACAGTAAACTCCCCCTTAGTATATACAGTTTGGAGACCCCTGGCTTAGTGAATTAAGGGGAGCTGCCATGACTTCAGTCATCCAATCATGTGAGCAAAAGTCCTGTTCTTCTTTTTTTTTTCTGCTTTATGCTTTGCTTGCATATAATTGGGTATTCTTTGCAATGTGAATTTTCACTTCGCTTAACCTCCTTCACTAAGCGAAGTATAAATTCACTTGGCAAAGTGGATGTGCTCAGTTTTAGTAAATCAACCCCATCTCTGTTGTGCTAAACCCCACTCAGATTTTATGCAAATTTGATTGTTTCCAACAATTCATATAAATCAAGCTGGGTTCACTGATGGATTTGTTGTCTCTTGCTAATCATTCTGTGGGTTGAGCTTCCATCTGCAGAATAGTTTCTAGTATATTGCACAGGGAAAATAGTTTTTTTTTTTTTTTTTTTTGGTAATTGAACAAAATATGCATAATTAGAATGGGGTGACCCCAGGGTGTGGATAATTGTAAACCTGCAGATAGTCCCATGTGGGTGGAGTTGGGAATCCCCGGGTGAAGGCTTGAGATTAGTTCTTTCCAGAATAGTAGGGAATGAGAATAAGGGATTTGGACAAGCCGCATGGGCAAACACTGCTTTTAGGTTGAATAATAAAAGCCTTGCTTAAGTAGATTGTTCCCTCTGTGTATTTTCTTGCTCTGACTATTTGCCTGGGGTGTTCCTTTGAATGCACCCATATCTGCAAGGAAATTGAAATTGGTCATTGATACAAACGTTTGAGATTACACAACAGAATGTAATTTCTATGTTGGGAAATATCCTCCACCAACACAACATTATAAGGAAGGTATAGTTCAGTGATGGTGAACCTTGCCACCCCAGATGTTTTAGAACTACATTTCCCATGATGCTCATGCACTCTGCAGTGTAGTTGAGCATCATGGGAAATGTAGTTCCAAAACATTGGGGTGCCAAGGTTTGCCATCACTGGCATAGTGCGTTCTCAGGCTCAGTTCACACTAGTGTGGGCCATGCGTCCTGCGTTTGCTCGGGCACGGCTGCCCATTCATTTGAATAGGCTGCTGTGCTGCGTGAAATGGACAAAAAAGGTGCATACACCTTTTTAAAAACTTGGCCACAGAGAAACTAAACTGCATGGTCTTTTTGACCATAAAATAGATATGTTTGGAGGAATGTAGGAGTACAAAACCAGATGAGTCCAATCCGACTGTAGAAATACAAGAAATAAGTTGGTGCTTGGTGGCACCTTTAGCCCCGGAAGGATTATTGCTGACACATCTCGTACCTTATAAAATCTTGTTTTTATTATTGCAAAAATTCTTTAAAAATGAGACCATCAAAGCAGCTACAAAACAGACATACAATGAGTAAAAGAGCCACAAGGATCTATGAAATGGAGTCTACAATATGATGATAGACCACAAAGAGGTATCTATGCTACACAATATACCCAAAATGCGTGTGAACAGGTTGGAGAAGCTGATCCCCAATTCAGAGACGAGGGAGCATCATAGATACCTCTTTGTGGTCCATCATCATATTGTAGACTCCATAGGTGTGAAGCAAGCGTAAGGCCTCTGTCATGGCCTCTGGCCTCTGGCTTGGAGCACAACGGACCCTTTGTGACGTCTATGTCCTAGGAGTTTTTTCTTCATCATGTGGATCATTTATATTCTAATAACACAGCACAAGGAGCAAGAACATGTGATGATGGGCAAGACTCAGGTGGATTGGCACTCAGGAGATGGGAATTACGGCAGGGTAATCTCCGAGTTGGAGTATCAAAAAACGTATCATTTTTATTTAATTATTTTACAAGTACAAAAAATTGAAAATGCTATATGATTCCTTAGAAGGGGATCTAAATGCATTTTAGATGCATACAATGTACAGTATAGTTATGTATGCATTTAAATGCAAACCTATAGGAATCGGTATAGCTGCATTTACAAATGAGAGTGCGCACTGCACTTAGCGGCATACAGAAAAAAAGTAGGACACAGCTGAGTCCGGGGCCATCTATATCTGCAGAATTGATACGTGTAATAGTCATTAGAGGTATTGTATGTCTAAGGCCTCGTGCACACAGGATGTTTTTTACAGCAGATGTTTTTAGCTGCAGAGTTTTTTTCCTACAGTCATTAAGGAGGAAGTAAACCCTGATGGATTTTACTTCCTCTGTTACCCTGGAATGTAAAAGCATCATGGGCTAGTATGCATCGTATATTAGCCCATTATGTGCCACTTACCTGTATTGGAAGCCAGTGCTGTCCCCTGTGCTGGCCGCATCCATCTTCTGCCATTCTTCCTTTCGGGCCGCGATCTCCGGCTCTGTGATTGGCTGGAGTCGCGTGACGTCATCCACCAGTCATGGCACGATCTTGGTGAAGGTACGGCACAGAGGCTGTTTCTTCACTGCGTTGACGTCGGCACATGGAAGTACACTGTATATCTCCTGAACCGTGCAGGTTTGGGAGATATGCAGGGAACCTACAGGTAATCGTTATTATAGGCTTACCTGTAGTTTAAAGTGGTTGTCACGGGATGACAACCACTTTAACCTGTCCAGATACATGCTATAGCCGAAAGACGGCTAAAGCGTGGATCTGAATTGCCAGGGGCACATCCATGGACATCCGCCCCTTAGCAAGCTCCCCGCACGCACACACAGCCAGTGGCGTTGCGCTCTCGCGGCTGCCACACGCTGCGTGGGCGTGCCTGCAGGTCGGGCAGACTCGATGTCTGCTGGGGACCCGCGATCGTCTGTTAGAGCGGCAGAACGGGGAACCGCCGATATAAACACGGCAGTTCTCTGTTTTGCGAGGGGGGACATAGCAGATCTACTGATCCCTGTGATCGGTATCAGTTAGATCTGTTATGTCCCTGGCAGCCCAGCCCCCACACAGAACACAACGAGAGAACAGTTAACCCCTTCACTGCCCCCTTAGTGTTAACCCCTTCACTGCCAATGACATTTACACAGTAATCAGTGGCTATTTAAATTTCTGAGCGCTGTATAAATGTCATTGGTCTCAAAGTGTCAAAAATGTCCAACATGTCCGCTGCAATATTTCAGTCCCGATAAAAATTCCAGATCACCGCCATTGCTAGTAAAAAAAAATGATAAAAACGCCATAAATCAGTTCCCATGGTTTGCAGATGCGATAACTTTTGTGAAAACCAATCAATATAGACCGATTGCGAATTTTTTTTACCAAAAGTATGTAGAAGAATACATATCGGCCAAAACTGATGAATATTTTTTTTTTTTATATATATATTTTTTGGGATATTTATTCTTTTTTCTTTTTAAATCGTCACTCTTTGTTTATAGCGCAAAAAATAGAAAATAAACGCAGAGGTGATCAAATGCCACCAAAAGAAAGCTCTATTTGTGGGGAAAAAAATTATAAAAATTTTGTTTGGGTACAACGCCGCACGACCGCGCAATTGTCATTCACAATGCGACAGCACTGAAAGCCAAAAATTGGTCTGGGCAGGAGGAGGGTTTAAATGCCCAGTAAGCAAGTGGTTAAACTCTCCATCATGTTATCCTATGTGTTCATGCACATAGAAGCTTTTATCAACTGTTTTTAGCAGGGACGTTTAAAAAACACGAATGCTCAAAAACGTGGCTAAATACACAAAAACGTGGCTCACTAAGGTTTCTGGGCATTTTAGATCAATTGAAAAAAAAAAACTCAAACGCCAGCGACAAAAAATGCGCAAAAATGCTTAAAAAAAGCAGGAAAAAAGTCACTAAAAGCTACTGACGTTTTTAGCACTTTTTTTAACGTGCTGTGTGGATGAGGCCTAAACGTTGTACACATCTAAACACAAGTACTTAAGGTGCGTATAATATATATGCAGGATCTTCTGCTAGCTCTGCCAGCTAGAACCTCCATTCCATGCAGAACATATGCACCTTCTCATTTCAATGAGCCCTTAAAGAAATACTTTTTTGCCAAACTGTCTGTAGGGTAAATGTAGGCCAAGTTGATATTATAAATGAAAGTTCCTGGCTTGCACTGTTTGCACACACCAAACTGTTTGTTTCTGCATACTGTACAGGTCATGTTGCATCAATCTGAGGAATGACTCATTTATTGCAATAAAGACATCCGATTTCGGAATTTCCTGGAGTGATTCACCGCTGGGGGTGTGAGTAGGTAGGGGAGGGGGCTGAACACACAGACGGTGATGGTGAATGCCATGCTTGCCATTTCCTGGAGAATATCTGGTCACATGCAGCGTACAATGAATTTAAAGTGGTTCTTCAGTCAGATATACGAAAATTTAAAAATCAGCAGCTACAAAAACTGTAGTTGTTGACTATTAATAAACGCACACTTACCTGCCCAAGGATCCAGCGCCGTCGTCACCCGAGCTGGTTTTTTTTCACCAGTCTTCAGCCCCCGGTGCCTACATGTTAACTGTGGGCACCCGGTTGTGGCTCCGCAGCCAGATGCCCTCTGCTGCTCCTTGTTAATGATCCCACATCCTTCTTGGACCTGTGACGTGTCTCAGAAGGTTGTGGGGGGGTTGAACTTCCACTTAGAAGTGGCAGTTCTATCTCCCCCCCTGTATCCCTCCCTCTTCTGTATCAGATTACTGGCAAATGGGACTTGGGTGGACCTTGCACTTTTATATTGCTTAGAATAAAAATGCAAGTTTTGAAGTAGGTTGTGTCTTCTTTTTCTATCTGCATCTCAAGGCTTAAAAAGTAACTCCACTTTCGTGGGGGGGCAAAAAAAAAAAATATATATATATATGTTATACAATTGCAACTCAAGTCACATTGTTATTGAATGTTATTAAACATTACCTTTCCTTTTCAATCTGCAGCTCTGTAATTTTCTGTAAAATGCAATGCAATATGGCTGCCTGGAGGTGTTCTGTACACAGAATGTATGCAGAATTCCCCCCAGAAACATCATTTCCTGCTTGTGTGATTGGTTCACTGATTTTCCCACTAAGATATAAATTGGATCGGGCATCCCCTGCAACAAAAATGTAATTTTTAGTGAGATACTCCCAGTAGGAAATCGCATCTAAAGGGATACAGACCCAGCAGTTTTCCTCATTAGAGCCCTGAAGGTGCAGCAACTGATTGATAATTATCAAACCCACTCCCATTAGATTCACTTTTCCACATGGACACAGACAAACACACAGGAAAAAAAAAAAACCTGACCGCTCCGGTTGGAGGCGCTGTACTAATGAGCCGACATTAGTACAGGGATCTCCGCTGCTGCTGTTGTGTTCTGACAGTGGGACGCCCGCCAGAACACTCCGGTCAGTGCTTTCTGCCATTGGCTGAGTGCGCTGATCAGGAGAAGGTCGGCTGCTAGTTTTCCAGTATGCTTGTCCAACAGAAGCTGGTCAAATGGCTAGCATCTGTCGGACCGGCTGGCATGCACACGGCTGAATGTTGACCGATCTTTTATTGAACCGTCCGATGTCGTCCGGCATTTGGCCCGTGTGTACGCAGGTTTTTGTAGACCTCTCTCTCTTTAACACTGTTACTAAAAAATGTTTTAGGTCATGTCAGGTTTGCTTGATATGCAGCTGATGCATTTTCATTTCACACTCCTAACCTCTGAAGATCTGATTACTTGGCTTTGCCCCGGTGGATGACAGTTCAGTGCCATGAAGAATATTCATGTGATTTGTGCTTATTCATTATGCTTCTTGCTTCCTACCAAATAAAAAAAATAAAAATAAACCATCTTGTAGTGGGGGTGGGGAGTGCCCTTTTGAACTGCTAATAAGGGAAATCCGAGAGGTGCTGCTTTGGCTCCTGAAGAGGTCATCATTGGGTGGGGATTCCCTGTGGTTTGGTTGGGTGTCACATTCTAGCGCCCGTTATTAATGCCGGATAGCAGGTTGCAGGTTGCTTCTACAGGCTCTGTAATCAATGCACTTGTCTGATTCCATCAGCTGTTCTATCCATTATCTGCAGCCGCGTCTGACAGCCGCTGGGAAGATGGGGACCAAACCGAGCATTAGGCAAACAGATGCTGCAGAAGAAGCTGAATTAATCTGGGGTAAAATGACTGTAGTATTGCTTGCTGTCTCCGGCATATATATTGGATCTCTTGTGAAATGTGTGCTGGAGAGAGAAGAGAGTAGAACCTTGTGTTCTTTTCTTCTTCCAAACGGAAAAAACTCTCCGTGTTTGGAGCAAATCCTTCCATAATTAGTGTCTTCCTCTTACAGCATGTCAATAGAATACCATCATTATTCCAGGCACTTTGGGACTTCAAAACGGATTCTTGTTCTGGTTCCCAAGTCAATTTAAAAAGGAGATTGGTTGGTATTAAAAACCTTTTAGTTTACATTTAGGCCTCATTTACACCGACACTGTCAAACCTGCGTTTATATAGATTAAGGCCTTGTTCATATGGGCATGCCACAGCCTGTGCGAGGGCTGTGCGGGTACATGGCCTTGAACATACATTATATTGGTAAAAGTATTGGGGCGCCTGCCTTTACACATGAACGTTAAGGGCATCCCAGCCTTAGTCCATAGGGTTCAATATTGAGTTGGCCCACCCTTTGCAGCTATAACAGCTTCAACTCTTCTGGGAAGGCTGTCCACAAGGTTTAGGAGTGTCTATGGGAATGTTTGACCATTCTTACAGAAGGGCATTTGTGAGGTCAGGCACTGATGTTGCATGAGAAGGCCTGGCTCGCATTCTCCGCTCTAATTCATCCCAAAGGTGTTCTATTGGGTTGAGGTCAGGACTCTGTGCAGGCCAGTCAAGTTCCTCCACCCCAAACTCGCTCATCCATGTCTTTATGGACCTTGCTTTGTGCACTGGTGTGCAGTCATGTTGGAACAGGAAGGGGCCATCCCCAAACTGTTCCCACAAAGTTGGGAGCATGAAATTGTCCAAAATGTCTTGGTATGCTGACGCCTTAAGGGTTTCCTTAACTGGAACAAAGAAGCCAAACCCAACCCCTGAAAAAGGACCTCACACCATAATCCCCCATCCACCAAATGATTTGGACCAGTGCATTCAGCAAGGTCCATAAACACATGGATGAGCGAGTTTGGGGTGAAGGAACTTGACTGGCCTGCACAGAGTCTTGACCTCAACCCAAAAGAACACCTTTGGGATGAATTAGAGCTGAGACTGCGAGCCAGGCCTTCTCGTCCAATATCAGTGCCTGACCTCACAAATGGACTTCTGGAAGAATGGTCAAACATTCCCATAGACACACTCCTAAACCTTGTGGACAGCCTTCCGAGAAGAACTGAAGCTGTTATAGATTCAAAGGGTGCTCCAACTCAATATTGAACCCTATAGACTAAAGGCCCATACACACAATGCGAATTTCGGACAGGAATTTTCGTTCAGCGGCCGATCGTTCGAAATTCTTACCGTTGGTATGCTCCTTTTGACAGCGAATTTCGATTTTTCGTAAGACAAAAGATGGTTGTGCAGGCTATAAAAATTTCTTAGTGCGGCAACTCTTCTGTTGTTGAATTTGGTCGTACGAAAATTTTCGTATTGTTAGTACGCTCTTAACTTTTTTGACATGAGACAACCATCCAACAAAAAACGGACGTTCTGTTGTCTGAAATTTGCATAGTGTGCACGAGGCTTAAGAGCTTCAATTTGTATGCAATCAGGCAGGCCCTTGCACTACATGGTTTTGGCAAATCTGAAGACAAAAATCTGCAGAAAATCTAATAGTGTGTATGCGGTCTTAGACTGGGATGCCATTAAAGTTCATGTTTTGTAAAGGCAGACGACCCAATACTTTTGACAATATAGTGTATTAAATGTGCGCTTGGGGCCATACACCTGCACAGATGTCGTATTGGGAGCAGTGGCTGTGTCTGTGTGCTGCGGGAGGGATTTCCCCCATCAGTACTGACTGTGTTGATGGGATGGAATTGAGCCCTTTTCTTGCCATCCACCCATGGTGGTAGGAAAGAAATTTGCATAATCTATGGTCTGCTTAAGTTTCATTCTTCAGGCTTGGTTTCCATTACTATAGAAGACCGAAGAAGGAAACTGATTCCAAAAGCTTGCACCTCAAAATATGTTCAGTTAGCCACACAAAAGGTGTTGCCTACATTTATACCTTACTACTACTATCTGTTGCTAATGTTATTCAACACTTTACTGTTAACATACGTATAGACAAATTGCAAACTTATTGAGGGACATTTTCAGTATGGATGTCACAGCACTTCCTCAAACTCAATCTTTCTAAAACTGAGCTTGTAATATTTCCTCCTCCCCGATCCCCTCCCCGTGATTTTACCATTGAGATCAAAGGCACAACCATTGATCCTTCCACACATGCCAGGGTGCTGGGTGTAATCCTAGACCCTGATCTCTCCTTCAGCCCCCACATTCAATAATTGGCTATACCTCAGCAACAATTTTTTCCAACAATTTCCCAAATTCACCCCTTCCTGACTTACGACACCACAAAACAAGTTATTCACTCCTTGGTTATTTTCCACCTAGACTACTGCAACTCCATCCTCACTGGCCTACCGTTACACAGGCTATCCCCCCTTCAGCCTACTATGAATGCTACTGCTAGACCAATACACCTTACTAACCGATCTGTGACTGCTGCCCCTCTTTGCCAGTCTCTTCACTGGCTTCCCCTACCCTAAAATCCAAAATACTAACCACAACATACACAGCCACCCAGAACATCGCCACCATCTATATCACCAACCTCATCTGCAGATATCGCCCAAATCATCCTCGCCGCTCCTCCCAGGACCTCCTGCTCTCTAGCTTCGCCTCCAGGACTTCTCCGGAGCCTCTCCCATCTTCTGGAACTCCCTGCCCCAGTATATCCAGTGAGCTCCTACCCTGTCCGCCTTTAAGAGATCTTTGAAAACTCACTTATTCGGGGAAGCTTACCCCACCTCCCCCTAAGAACTGTACATGAGTCACCTCCATCAGATCATCCCCTGCAGCTTTTATCTTTTGTGCCACCTCCCCCTCCCTTTAGATTGTAAGCTCCACGAGGAGAGCCCTCCTACTTCTTCTGTATTGTAATCATATTGTCCCTCTTTATATTCTAAAGCACTGCGTAAACTGTTGGTGCTATATAAATCCTGTATAATAATAAATAATATAGACACACACACTCATGCAATTTGCGACCTTTGGTCAGAAATTAGGTGACCTGCAATTATATTTTTGGTAGCAGGAAGATCTGGAAGAATCCTACAGCTTTAAGGGAAGAACATAGTATGCCTGGTGGGAATTTAACACTGTGACCCAAGTCTTGCCATTGCAAGAGGGCCAACTGCACTATATTGTCAAAAGTACTGAGATGTTTGCCTTACACGCACATGAACTTTAATGGCATCCCAGTCATAGTCCGTAGGGTTCAATATTGAGTTGACCCACCCATTGTAGCTATAACCACTTCAGCTCTTCTGGGAAGGCTGTCCACAAGGTTTAGGAGTGTGTCTATGGGAATGTTTGACCATTGTTCAAGAAACGCATTTGTGAGGTCAGGTACTGATATTGGATGAGAAGGCCTGGTTCACAGCCTTGGCTCTAATTCATCCCAAGGTGTTCTATGGGGTTGAGGCCAGGACTCCTTCCCAAACTCACTCATCCATGGCTTTATTGACCTTGCTTTGTGCACTGGTCCACATAATTTGGTGGAGGGGGGATTATGGTGTGGGGTCCTTTTGCAGGAGTTGGGCTTGGTCCCTTAGGTCCAGTAAAGGGGACTCTAAAGGCGTCATCACACCAAGACATTTTGGACAATTTCATGCTCCTAACTTTGTGGGAACAGTTTGGGAATGGTCCCTTCCTGTTCCAACATGACTGCAGACCAGTGCACAAAGCAAGGTCCATAAAGACATGGGTGAGCGAGTTTTGGGTGGAGGAACTTATCTGGCCTGCACAAAGTCCTGACCTCAACCAGATAGAACAACTTTGTGATGAATTGGAGCCAAGACTGTGAGCCAGGCCTTCTCTTCCACATCAGTGCCTGATCTCACAAATGTGCTTCTGGAAGAATGGTCAAACATTCCCATAGACGCTCCTAAACCTTGTGGACAGCCTTCCCAGAAGAGTTGATGCTGTTATAGCTGCAAAGATTGGGCCAACTCAATATTGAACTCTTAGGACTAAGACTGGGATGCCATTAAAGTTCATGTGTGTGTAAAGGCAGGCGTCTCAATACTTTTGACAATATAGTGTATGTATTATCCATACAGCATTCTTCCCACATTTCCTGAGCATGGTTCCATTATTGACTGCCATGCTTTTGTTAATGATATATGGGTTTCTGAAAGGAAAATAGGGGGGGTTATTGAACGTTGACCAGTCAATTGCCTGCTCTCATTTGTTGGGCTACATTATCCAGTCCAGTACCGGAGAATGTGGAAATCCAGGGGCCTAACAGTCATCCAAATGCCCGTCTGTGCTTCTGAGACTCAGGGGCCCCAAGGGTGTATCGAATTCTTATATTGCTGGCTGTCTCTGGCATAGATATTCTCTTTTGTGAAGTGTGAGAAACATTTAGAACCTTGTGTTCTTCTATTATACGTAACTGAAAAACTTTCCGTGTTGGGAGCAATTCTCAGAGGAAGGGGACAAGTCTTGGTACCGTGGCATCTTTTCTTCTTAATCAGCAGCTGATGGTTTTGCTGGCATGGTATTTCTTAGAAACATGAATGCACTTGTTAATATGAACAAGGAGTATTACATTTGCAGCACAAAAATTGCTTATAACCATTACTGACCTTTCCTCCAGGGGTTCTAAATTCCTTCCCCAACTTTTAACCCTGTCATTGCTGTCTGAGGAAGAGCTTTTTTTTTTTTTTTTCAGTAGCCTATAAATTTTTTTTTTTTTTTTTTTTATTGGTGACAGGCCTCATTTACCCATAAGCTGATGTCTGAAGAGCGATCTGCTTTGCAGTGCAGCCCCATTCATTTCACGTTCCACGGGTGGCAGTGCAACAGGAGGTAGAATTCCTGGCATGGCATGTGTACAACCCCGGCCGCTGCTATTCCAGGGGGCGGTTAAAGTTCAGTAAAAAAAATGGGGCTCAACCAGTAGTGTAAATGAGCCTCAAAATTACCCATTTGGGGATAGGGAGGTGCTACAAACATGCACAATGCACGTGATTGCGGCATGCGAGTCCAGCATTTTAGGGGGTGCAGGTAAACGCCCTCTGTGAACGGGGCCCTTAAAGTGATATTTAGGCTGCATTCACATTGCAGCGCGGGCAGATTTGCAGCGAAATCTGCCCGCGATTTGACAGCGCCGATATGGGAGTGGCCAAATGCGGGACTCGTTTTGAGATGCCGTTCATTTGAATGACGCCTCAAAACGCGGTGTGGGTCTGCCGCGATTGTCGGGCGATAAAGTGTGCTGCAATCGCAGGATGCATGTCACCCCAAAGTAGCGCCTGAACTATTTTTGGGGCGCCATGCGTCCCAGGGGAAGCGCTTCTTTGGGGGGGCACTCTATTTGAGGAGGCAGGAGCGCTGCTGCGGAACCCCGGAAGAGGAGGATCGGGGCCACTCTGTGCAAAACCCTTGCACAAAGGAGGTAAGTATGACATGTTTGTGTTTAAAAAAAAAAAAAAAACAGACTTTGGTTATGGGACAGGAAGTGAAGGGAAATCTCCAAAATGGGGCACAGATGGCAAAAAGAAATCTAGCAAGGGTTATAACCCTTCCTTGCTCTATCCAAAATGAAAAAACATTTTGCCTAGTTCTACTTTCAGCTTTAAAATGACTCAGACCTTTGTTAATTCCTTACTGCATACGGTTATCGCAAAGTTTCCCAAATGATATTGGGCGTGGGGGCTAAATATAAAAAAAATTGTGTTTTTTTTTTAATAATAAATGCAATGCTGTGTGCTGTATGTGATTGGATAGGACTGGGATTTTGGTCTGGTTAGGCTGACTCCAGAAGCCATTTAGTTTTGTGCATAAAAAAGAATGTCAATCCGTTGTGTGACATTGCTAGGCATCCGAATACAGCATGACAGATGTCCTCATTAATCCAAATACAATGATACAATTTACAGGAGTTTATACATATATTCATGTCACTTGTGATTTATATCAGTTTATTCAGCAGTATAATATGATATCAGCTGACGAGGCAAATGCACAAATATGCTGCCGAAAATAATGCCACCTTCCATGAAAAATTATAATGTCAAAAATAACACCGCAAGCCGACCTGCTTCACTTTTCTGTACCCAGTAGGATGTCTTTGCTTCACATTCTTGATTTTCTCAGTTGTATATAAGGGATCTTGCATACTCATATTTTAGGCGTATTGCCATATAAAGCAAAATCTACTTATTGTGATGCCAAGGAGCCACAGCTGCGGCATATTTGTGCCCATTAAGATGCATTACAGAAAACCCCATGCATGGCTATATACATGCAAAACATTTTCAGGTTGAAAATACGTTCATATGTGTGCAGGTGGAAATACGAGTGCCAGTGGTTACATGTGTGTGTATCCGAGTATGGAGGCTTCTATAATGCATCTCAATGGGCAAAACAATGCCGCATATGCTTAAGGCTCCATTTACACGGGATGCTTTATCAACCTCCCCGGAACGGTTTTCTTTGACAGCTAGAAGCCGACGTGTAAAACGGCCTTTTTGCTGCGTTTGCGTCTAGGAGCGTTTTTAAATTTTTTTTTTTAAGAATGGAAACGCCTGTAAACGAAACGGTTCTAGACGCGAGTTACCGCATTTAGGCGTGTTTACAAGCTGTTTGGCATTTCAAATGCCTCTGAACTGGCAAAAAAGCGTTCCAAAAAAAGCCTTTAGGCTTCATGCACACAGGACTTAAAAAAAAACAGCCAAAAAAACGCCTGTAGCTTATCAGGGATGTTTTCAGCTTTTACCAGCGTTATATTATCGCAGTTTTTTCATATTTTTTTGCGTTTTTTTTTCCAGTTTTTAAAAGGCCAGCGGTTTTTCTTTTTTTTTTTTTTTTTTCAATTGGTCTAAAACGTTGGGGATTGACGTTTTTAAGCATTTTTGGGGGGCGTTTTTGGACGTTTTTAAGTGTTTGAACGTTTTTACAGCTGAAAACAGTCCAAAAAAAACCCTCAGCTCTTGGGTTTTTTTTTTTACAGCTCAAAAACGTCACTGCTAAAAACAGCTGATAACAGCCTATGTGTGCATGAACACATAGGATAACATGAACACCTAGGATAACATGAACACATAGGATAACATGAACACATAGGATAACATGAACACATAGGATAACATGGACACACAGGATAACATGGACACATAGGATAACATGAACACATAGGATAACATGAACACATAAGATAACATGGACACATAGGATAACATGAACACATAGGATAACATGAACACATAGGATAACATGGACACACAGGAGAACATGAACACATAGGATAACATGGACACATAGGATAACATGGACACATAGGATAACATGAACACATAGGATAACATGGACACATAGGATAACATGGACACCTAGGATAACATGAACACACAGGATAACATGAACACATAGGATAACATGAACACATAGGATAACATGGACACATAGGATAACATGAACACATAGGATAACATGATGGAGGGTTTATTGACTGTAGAAAAAAAACATCTGCAGCTAAAAACAGCTGCTGAAAAACCGTCAAAAAACGTCCTGTGTGCATGAGGCCCTAAACTCAACTGCCTGGAAACGACCTTAAACGACCCTGTGTAAATGTACTGATAAGATAACATAGAGGAAAGTTCCGGGGCAGCTGAAAAAAACGCACAAATGCCTGTAAATGCCCGTTTACCAGCAGCAGTGTAAATGAGGCCTTATACTTTTATTTCCTAGAATCATCAGCTCCATCTAATGGATGTAATGTGCTATTTTTCATGACATAACTCAATCAGGAAAAAAACGGCCTTATTGCCACTAGATGATGTTGACGATCCTAGGAATGAAACATATTAAGCCAATTAGGGTTTTTGATTTTCAGGCCCCATTCACACTTGAGCGATTTATCTGCTTGAAGCGAAAAAAAAAAAAGCTTGGTGCGTTTGTGTTCCCATTGAAATGAACAAAAACGCTCCATTTGCACGTTTTTGCGCGTTTCTGCATACGTTTTTGCTCAATTTTCTGCTCAAATGAAAAAAGTAAAAAATAAAATCGTAATATATAAATTAATGTAAAATACTTAACTAAAAATCGTCATAAATAAATATGTAATAATACATTAATAAATAATAACCTCTAACCTTAAAAAATATTAAATATGTTGTTAGTATTAATAATAAAATAATAATAAACATCCAAACTCGAACAAAAATGCATTATTAATAATAATAATAATAATAATAATATATATATTTTTTGTGTTAGGGTGTTTAGTTATTTTAATTTTTAAGGGGTAAGGGTTAATTATTCATTTTATTGTTACTTATTATTTATTGCATTTATTTATTTTTTATTTGATTTTTATTTATTTGTGTATTTTACATTTATTTATTCATTTATTGTTCATATAATAATCAAATAAAAAATAAAATAATAATAAATAACCCCAACTCCTAATCCTAACCCTAATCTAAATGGAACTTGAACCTCCTTAATCTAACGAAAAAACATTATAATATATGAATAATAATAAA